>PISX010006163.1:0-100018 GCA_004024625.1 Mellivora capensis
AATCTGGAAGAAATGGATGCATTCCTAGAGACATATAAACTACCACAACTGAACCAGGAAGAAATAGAAAACCTGAACAGACCCATAACCAGTAAGGAGATTGAAACAGTCATCAAAAATCTCCAGACAAACAAAAGCCCAGGGCCAGATGGCTTCCCAGGGGAATTCTACCAAACATTTAAAGAAGAATTAATTCCTAGTCTCCTGAAACTGTTCCAAAGAATAGAAATGGAAGGAAAACTTTGAAACTCATTTTATGAGGCCAGCATCACCTTGATCCCAAAACCAGACAAGGATCCCATCAAAAAAGAGAATTACAGACCAATATCCTTGATGAACACAGAAGCGAAAATTCTCACCAAAATACTAGCCAACAGGATTCAACAGTACATTAAAAGGATTATTCACCACGACCAAGTGGGATTTATTCCAGGGCTGCAAGTTTGGTTCAACACCCGCAAATCAATCAATGTGATACAACACATTAATAAAAGAAAGAACAAGAACCACATGATACTCTCAATAGATGCTGAAAAAGCATTTGACAAAGTAGAGCATCCCTTCCTAATCTAAACTCTTCAAAGTGTAGGGATAAAGGGCACATACTTCAATATTATCAAAGCCATCTATGAAAAACCCACCACAAATATCATTCTCAATGGAGAAAAACTGAAAACTTTTCTGCTAAGGTCAGGAACACGGCAGGGATGTCCATTATCACCACTGATAATCAACATACTACTAGGAGTCCTAGCCTCAACAATCAGACAACAAAAAGAAATTAAAGGCATCCAAATTGGCAAAGAAGAAGTCAAACTATCACTCTTTGCAGATGATATGATACTATATGTGGAAAACCCAAAAGACTCCACGCCAAAACTGCTAGAACTTGTACAGGAATTTAGTAAAGTGTCAGGATATAAAATCAATGCACAGAAATCAGTTGCATTTCTCCAACACCAACAACAAGACAGAAGAATGAGAAATTAAGGAGTCAATCCCATTTACAATTGCACCCAAAGCTATAAGATACCTAGGAATAAACCTAACCAAAGAGGCTAAGAATCTATACTCAGAAAACAATAAAGCACTCGTGAAATAAATTGAGGAAGACACAAAGAAATGGAAAAATGTTCCATGCTCCTGGATTGGAAGAACAAATACTGTGAAAATGTCTATGCTACCTAAAGCAATCTACACATTTAATGCAATCCCTATCAAAATCTCACACTTTTTTTCAAAGAAATGGAACAAAATTTATATGGAACCAGAAAAGACCTCGAATAGCCAAAGGAATATTGAAAAAGAAAGCCAAAGTTGGTGGCATCACAATTCCAGACTTCAAGCTCTATTACAAAGCTGTCATCAAGACAGTATGGTACTGGCACAAAAACAGACACATAGATCAATGGAACAGAATAGAGAGCCCAGAAATAGACCCTCAACTCTATGGTCAACTAATCTTTGACAAAGCAGGAAAGAATGTCCAATGGAAAAAAAGACAGCCTCTTCAATAAATGGTGTTGGGAAAATTGGACAGCCACATGCAGAAAAATGAAATTGGACCATTTCCTTACACCACACACGAAAATAGACTCAAAATGGATGAAGGACCTCAATGTGAGAAAGGAATCCATCAAAATCCTTGAGGAGAACACAGGAAGCAACCTCTTCAACCTCAGCCACAGCAACGTCTTCCTAGGAACATCCCCAAAGGCAAGGGAAGCAAGGGCAAAAATCAACTATTGGGATTTCATCAAGATCAAAAGCTTTTGCACGGCAAAGGAAACAGTCAACAAAACCAAAAGACAACTGACAGAATGGGAGAAAATATTTGCAAACTACATATCAGATAAAGGGCTGGTGTCCAAAATCTATAAAGAACTTAGCAAACTCAGCACTCAAAGAACAAATAATCCAATCAAGAAATGAGCAGAGGACATGAACAGACATTTCTGCAAAGAAGACATCCAAATAGCCAACAGATACATGAAAATGTGTTCCACATCACTCAGCATCAGGGAAATACAAATCAAAACCACAATAAGATATCATCTCACACCAGTCAGAATGGCTGAAATTAACAAGTCAGGAAATGACAGATGCTGGCGAGGATGCAGAGAAAGGCAAACCCTCCTATACTGTTGGAGGGAATGCAAGCTGGTGCAACCCTCTGGAAAACAGCATGGAGATTCTTCAAAAAGATGAAAATAGAACTACCCTATGACCCAGCAATTGCACTACTGGGTATTTACCCTAAAGATACAAACGCAGTGATCTGAAGGGGCACATGCACCCGAATGTTTATAGCAGCAATGTCTACAATAGCCAAACTATGGAAAGAACCTAGATGTCCATCAACAGATGAATGGATAAAGAAGAAGTGGTATATATACACAATGGAATACTATGCATCCATCAAAAGAAATGAAATCTTGCCATTTGCGACAGCATGGATGGAACTAGAGGGTATCATGCTTAGTGAAATAAGCCAATCAGAGAAAGACAACTATCATACGATCTCCCTGATATGAGGAAGTGGAGATGCAACATGGGGGGTTTGGGGAGTAGGAAAAGAATAAATGAAACAAGATGGGATCGGGAGGTAGACAAACCATAAGTGACTCTTAATCTCACAAAACAAACTGAGGGTTCCTGGGGGGAGGGGGGTCAGTAGAGGGGGGTAGGGTAATGGACATTGGGGAGGGTATGTGCTATGGTGAGTGCTGTGAAGTGAGTAAACCTGGTGATTCACAGACCTGTACCCCTGGGGATAAAAGTATATTATATGTTTATAAAAAAATAAAAAATTTAAAAATTTTAAAAAAAGAAGGGGATTCAGAAATTATAATAAATTTTGCTTGTGAGTGATATACCCTAATCTCATTCTACATTTTGAAATCCATATTAAAATTCATTGGAAATCCTAACTCTTTAGTATTAAATCAGTATTTATTCTAGTGGGTTTTAAGATCCCAGAAAACATCAAATTTCACAGCTGTTTCTTTGTAAAATAAAACTCAAAGTGTAACCGAACACTAGAGTCATCAATTAACAAAATAAAATCATATTTGTTTTATAATGTCACCCTTCTAATATTGTCTTTGTTTAGTGCCTATTGACTATCCTGTCCATGTTGTAGCTTCCTTCCTTGGAATTTAGAAATTAAAGGAGAAACAAAAAGTGCTTATACAAGTAGAAGTGTTTAAAGCCTAAAATTGGCCGGTCCATTTAGAAATTGAAAAACTTAAAAATTTTTAAAAAATGAAAAATAAAAACCTCTGGATATCGTAACAGGTTTTCCATTTATGCAAGAGGCAATAGAAATAATATTAGTTTTAGGACTTCCTTTTTAAAAGATTTATTTATTTATTAATTTATTTATTTGAGAGAGAGAAAGAGAGATAGCACACATGAGTAGGGGGGAAGAGGGGTGGCAGAAGAAAAGGAAGACATTCCTGGAGCAGACTCCCCACTGAGTGTGGAGCCTGGTGCTGGACTCAGTCCCTGGAACCTGAGATCATGACCTGAGCTGAAATGGAGGGTTGGAAGCTTAACCAACTGAGCCAGTCAGGTGCCCCATGAAGGCTTCTTAAACAAGACATAACCTAGAAAACAGAGACTATTTCTTTCCCTCATGTTCCCAAATGACCAATCACCAAGCCCTGCTGTTTTTATTTTATAAACATTTCTTGAATCTTTCCTCACTTTAAAGAGCCCTGATTATGTCCCCTATGGTAAGTGGTTATAGTAGTATAGTAGTAGCATAGTAGCACTATACTACACTGTAGTATAGTATACAGTAGTAGTATAGCAGGTGATTATGTCACCTATAGTATGGCCACCTGTAGTGACTTCATAGGAGTCCCCTTGAAAAGGCTATCTATATCAGAATGCTAACACAGATCCATTACTTTACTTTTCCACTACTTAATACTTGTAATAAATCTCCATTCATCTACAGAATACAGTCCTAATACCTTAATACAGCATATAAGATCACCATTATTTTTGCATTTGAAGTGTATTCCCATTTACTGACCAGAAAGAACTCAATGCCCAGTATTTCTATGTTTAGACAATGTCAATACAAAGCCAGAATTATTATTGGGAGTTATATCAAAGAATTTAAAATCAGAAAATTTAAAAAAAAATGTCAGTTTAATATATGTCTTAGCATGAGAGGAAAACCTAGTAAAAAACCAAAGCAGAGTAGACAGTGGTCATGACAAAAACTGATGAGGAAAATATTGTCCAAGTTTTTACCAGAAGCAATATAAAGAAGGGAACTGTATTGAACATTTGTAGATTTAAATACAACAATACAGCAGCAAAATAGTATTTTTGTCTCTTAGCCACATTCTTTTTTTTCTCACATTTCCTTTTCAAAAAACAATCATCAGCTCTGAAAAAAACTAATTCCTTGAGACTTTTATAAACAATGAACAGTCATGGTTGGGCATTTTCTCTGAAGAAAAGATGGGAACCAAAACAAAGACGCTTTCATCTTCTGTCTGTGCTTGGTAAACTAGCACTATTAGTTAGAAAGGATCTATCATTTGTTTATTCATCTCCTCATGTGTCCAAGCAGCCTCAGAAAGTGTTTACAGAACAAAACAGCTCATTTTGTGCTCCAGAAAATCAAGCTATTGCAACTGGTGGGATTAATTAAAACAGCATGAGTGTGGAAGCAAAAGCAGCTGGTTAGCCAGGAAAGAGACAAGACCAAATAAGCCAATATTTCATTAAATCTTAAAAATGATAAAAGTACTTGTTTCTCAATGGATCCTGGACTTCTGAATAAATTTTTTTGAAGCATGTTTTGATTTTCATTTTGCATGAAAGAATATTCTTAATGATAGAACGGTCTTTAGTTGGTATAGTGGCAGAGAATACTTCCTTTCTGCTATTTTATGCATTTAATAAATGTCACAATTAATGAATTTGAGTCCATGTTAGATGATTTTGGGGAGGATTTGAGGAAATGGGGTTTTGCTGTGGATGAGGTGCAGGAAGCAGGAATAAGTCTATGATTATTTATTTATTTACTTACTTATTTAGATATGATTGTTTATCCTCATACATTTATCAGGAAAGAAGACTAGACTGAAACCGATTCTGTAAGTGGAGAACCAGCAACAGGCACTCTCCTCTTAGGGACCAGGGAATAGTTCGCTCTTTTACGGCTTAGGTAGCATTTATGTTTTTTCAATGCTCAGATATGATTACTAAAGCTCTTGCTTTTGTCTTGATTTATCCTGGTCACAGAGGAATTTTATCTGATGCACCAGCCTAGCTGATAGTAGCAGGCCAGTCCCAGATGTCAGGGGCTGTTTTCTCTTCCTCCGCTTAGGCTAAATGAGGTTTTCCTGATCAGGGTTTTGTTTTGTTTTGTTTTGTTTTCTGGAAAATCAAGTAGTCATAGTTGGACTAAGATTAGTCACTTGCTCTTTCTGTTGCAGGGTAAGTTGTTGAACACTCTTATGTGACAGTTGCTACCTAGTAGCATTTGAAACAAGTCAGAATACACCTGCTAACTATGGAATAAGCAATTATTAGATACAAAATGATTATTAGTCCTTGACAGAAATCTTGACAGGGTTCTAGATTATAAAACCCAGGGAATATTGCCATCTATGTTCATTTTAGAAAGTAAGATAACTTTTTTTCCTTAGCTTAGTCATGGGTTCATGTGTTTTTCTTGTAGTATAGAAATGCAGCAAGAGCTTTTCCTGCAGTATAAATCTTGGTTAATTAAGAGAAAAGTGAGGATGATATAAATTGTCCATGACCCTTGCTAGTGACTTTAGACTAGTTTGGAGGGCTTTCAGAGTAAAAGTTGTATTATTTGTGGTTTTTGCTACAAAGTCAAGTTTTGCACCATTTGCCAGTTGTATTATCTCAAATACGAACATTGCAGGTCATATATGTCTGAAGAGTTGCCCTTCTGAGAGTTTTTTAAAGAAGCATGTATATGCATTCTTTTGGAAATTAATGGGCATTTTTCCCCAGGGAAACATGATCTTATAGATGATAGTCTTCAATATTTAAAGTCTAACAATGATTCCGAAATACAATAGATAAGAAAGCATGTGGAAGGCCCAATGAAGTCACTTATGGGAGAATGTAGTTAGAGAGGATTAAAGGATGCAAGGTCAGTACCACATTTGAAAGTCAGGTAAAGAGGAAGAAACAGCAAAGTACATAGAGAGAAAGGTCCTGGTAAGTTAAATTTTTAACAATCAGGAAAATACAATGTCAAAGAGGCCATAAGAGGGAAGATTTTCAAGGAAGATAGATAGGGTATATGGTCAAATGCTGCTGGAAATCAAAATAGAGAGAGAATTACCACTGGGTTGTACAAAAGAGAGGCCAGGGCTATCTTGACAAGAACATTTCAGTGACTAGGAGGGACAAAAACCATTTGAGTGAAACAGTGATTGGAACAATAATTAGCTGAAAAGTACAATTCTTTAAAAATTCCAGGTAACATCAAATTATGAATAAGTCTAACAAAACTCCACAAAATCTATATTAATAAAATATTAAGTAAAATTACCCAAATTATAAAAGAGAAATTAAGCTGAAATTTCTATTGTGTTTGTTCTTTGATGAAATGACTTATCGTAAGTATATCAATTTTCCCTAAGATAATTTATTCATTTAACTTGGTCCCAATAAATTTATTCCAGAATTGTTCATGAAGTTTTCTATGTTGACCCTAATGTCTATAAAGAAAAAAATTAGAGCTCAATTGCTTAAGCATCTGCCTTCAGCTCAACTCATGATCCCAGGATCCTGGAGCCCGGGTCAGGTTCCCTGCTCAGCGGGAATTCTGTTCCTCCTTCTACCTCTGTCCTTCTACACACTTGTGATCTCTGTCTTTCTCAAATAAATAAATAAAATCTTTAAAAAAATTAACTTGCAATAATATGCAGGAAAATCTGAGGCAGAAGAATAATGAGCATAGATTAGTCATACAAGATAATAAAACATGTTATAAAACAAAAGGAAATGTTAGTACTGGCCACAAATACTAGATATAACAGAGAAACCATACATAGTCTTAAATATATATATGAATTGTTGGTTACCAGTGAAAGTAGCATTCTAAATCAGTGAGGTAGGTGAGCAGAGTAGGTGTTGATTAAATGGGGCTAGGATTGGGGTATCTAGGTGGCACAGTCAGTTAAGCAACCAAATCCTGGTTTTGGCTCAGGTCATGATCTCAGGATCATGAGATCAAGCCCCATGTCAGGCTCTCCACTCAGCTCAGAGTCTCTCTGTGCCCCTCTCACATGCTCATCCATGCCCATGCTCTCTCTCTCTCAAATAAACAAGTAAATCTTTTTAAAAATGGTGCTAGGATAATTGGATAGAATCTGGAGAAAATAAATGAGTTAGAGTCCTTCTTTCAGTGTTTTACAATGTTTACAAATTTCAGAAAAGGCAATTTTTTATAAGTAAAAAGTTGAAACTACAAACTGTGGAAGAAAAACACTGAAAAATGTCTTTCTGGGCATGGTATAAAACCTTTCTAGTCATAGTGCAGAATCTATTCAAGAAAATATTGATAAATTTGAGTTCATCAAAATTAAAAGGTTCTCCATAGCAAGAAAAATTTACAAACAACAAATTATAAACTCAGTAACTTAGATTTTTAAATAACATATATGCTAATAAGCTAATTCTCCTCATATTTGCGACCCACTTTTTAAAAATGTGTACACATAAATTCACCGAAAAAAGAAATAAAATTTCAAAGATCTCAACTTCAATCATAATAAAATGAATATACATTAGAATTTATACTCTGACTGCATAACTGAAACTTTATACACACTGAATAACTCCTATCTGCTGTACAAACATCGTACCTATAGTTAACAGTAAAGTATTGTGTGCTTCAAAATGTCTTGAGAAGGTGCATCTGCTATTATGTGTTATTACAACAGAACAGAGGGGATGGATACAAGGAACCTTTGGGAGATGTTGGATATGTCTATTACCCTACCCTGATTGTGCTGATGGTCTCCAGGTGTTTGTATATATCTAAACTCACCAAATTATACACATTAAATGTGAGCAGTTCTTTGTATATCAGTTATTTCTCAATAAAACTATTTTTAAAAATTAATTAAAAATTAAATTTAAATTTAAATTAATTTAATTAATTTACTTTAATTAAAATTTAAATTAAAAATTTAAAAAATTTGACTATCGGGCTTTCAACTAATGCTCTTGGTGAAAAGCAAATTTTCCTAATACATTGAGTTAGGGAAGGCATGGGAAAAAAAGTCTCTCTCATACAGCACTGGTATGAACATGCATTGGTTCAACCCCCGGGAAGGCAATTTCACAACATCTATCAAAACTGTAAATAAACATATCCTTTATTTGATAATTCCACTTTTAGGAGTTTATCCTATAAACATATGCCATAAAATATAATTACAAAGACTTTCAGAGTGGCATTTATGGAAGATAGTAAACCATGAACCTGTAAAAAGGAATGAGGCATACCTACGTACATTTCCAGGAAAGACTTCCTTGATGAATCATTAAGTGGAGAAGCAAAGTGTGCTATACTTTGGGCAAAATAGCAAAATAAAATCACTTCAAGAAAGAAACCTGAGCATTGGAGATCAATGACAGAAAAATTGCTTACTTTGTACTGCTTAACATTTAGTACAACTTGAATCTTTACCATAATGCTTTCACAAAAACTACATTAAAAACACTTTTGAGGAGGACAAAGAATCAATGGGAAGTAGTAATTTGATGACAAAGAGTAGGAAAAATTAACTGTAGTTTGCTGAAGTGGATACAGAAAAACTAGACTAATATAGGCCAAAGTTTTGTTTTTGTGATCGTGGTTGCTCTTTAAAAACAGTTTTTAAAGGGGTCTAATACCCATCTGAATAAACCTGAAGGCTGATTGCATTCCCATGAGAATGAACCAGTTAGGTGGGAAGAAAGGGTGCTTCACACAGAGGCAGGAGATAAGCCATTTGAGAAGGCCCAAGAGATTCAGTTCAGCTGAACAGAAGACACCACCTGAGGTCACAGCAGGGGTACTCCTAATTTAACTGGTAGAGTGAAGAAAGTTGTTAGATTTGTGTGTGTGGGTGACAAAACTCTGGTGGAGATGTTGGCCTGGTTGGAGCAAGGAGATATCTCCCATTTTAACAGGTAGAAGGCAGAATTTGGGAAACAAATCCCAGCTAAGCTTTTATATTTTTAGGTGAGCAGAAGAGCCTGCCTCTAATCAATCCATCTTCTAACAGTAAGTCTTGCTGAAGGTAGTGGGAGAATTTTGTGGAAAGAAGATCGAGGGTCATGTACTCTTCTCTGATCATGGGAAATTGAGTACAACTATCAGACGGGTTGAGAGTGTTTTGAGGATTGTGGTTAACTTAGAGTGAAATGACAGTTATTACAGGAGATGAAGAGGATAATAATGGAGATTAATCTGTTTACAAGGGAGTCTGATGATTCACCTTGCAATCTAAACTAAGCAAAATGTAAGTGAAGATGGGGATAAGGAGGCCAAAATGATGTAGTGGTAGGATAAGTGGATTTAAGGTCTGAATTAATTCAAATAGCTGTCCTGGGGATTAGTAGAGAAATGGAATCAGAAGGCTAAAAAGCCAGGGCTAGAGTAGGATGTTTGAAATAGAAGTCTTAGTGACTGCAGAATACAGAGAGGACCACAAACGTGGGTGGCTGCTGTGGATTAGGGGTACAGACGGGAAACAAAGGATTTTTCTATTCTTCATTTTCTAAGAGATTGACAAGTAGTAGGTATTGAATTTTATCAAATACATTTTTAGCCTCTTTTGAAATGTCTTTTTATTGAATATATATATGTGTATATATATATATAATATCTTATATATCACATATATAAAATATCTTATGTTGCTACTTTTTAACTACCTTCTTATGGGAAAAAAGGTACTTGAAAATAGAAATTACTTCCATAACAGTCTGTTTTATACAATTTGCTAGGATTTTATTTTGAATTTCACATTTAATATCATAAAAATGATTATATTTTCAGAACAGTATTACCTTCAAAAGCTGAATTGGATAATTTTCTATCCTTTTCTATACTCCTGACCACATGATTTGGCATGGACATGTTAAATCTGTTCCTTATAAATTTGTAATAAATCATCTGTTTTTATTTAGAGTTTTATGTGGAAATAATATTTCAATGTGCACTTTCTCATTTTACTTCCTATTTCTTGGCATACTTTAGAAGTTTGTTATTACACACAAGATCATTTATTTCACAGAAATCCTTTAATGTATTAGCATTGGGGAGTATACAGTATTATCTTATAATTTTAATATCCTACTTGTATATTTTATATTCCTTCTCTTTCATGGAAAATTTGCATTTCATGATTACAGTTTCCAGAAATTTAACATTCTATTTTTTCCCAAAGAATTAACTCACATTTCCTTTGCAGTTCCACTCCTTTTTTTCTTTTTTAAAATATACTTATTTTAACTCCTTCCTTCCTTATTTTTTCTTTTCTTCCTCCATTCTTCTTTTTTTTCTTTTTCTTTTCTTTTTTTTAAGGTTTTATTTATTTATTTGACAGAGAGAGATCACAAGAAGGCAGAGAGGCAGGCAGAGAGAGAGAGGGGGAAGCAGGCTCCCTGCTGAGCAGAGAGCCTGATGTGGGGCTCGATCCCAGGACTCTGGGATCATGACCTGAGCCGAAAGCAGAGGCTTTAACCCACTGAGCCACCCAGGTGCCCCTCTTTCTTTTCTTTTTAAGTGTGATTTATAATTTTTGGGGGGTATCCTAATTTAGACACCGAGTTCATTTTGGTGTTATTGTTTAATCATGGAATTACATCTGGCTTTGAAGGAATTATATCAGTTTTGTAATGTAGGGTTATCATTTTTATTATAGTCTCCAATGGCTTGTCATCATGTATAATGATTATTCTATTTTATTTTTAAAGATTTATTTATTTATTTGAGGAGGGTGTGAGGGGCAGGGGGAGAGGGAGACAAAAACTTAAGCAGACTCCCCGGTGTCTTGATCTTACTACCCCGAGATCACAACAGCTGAAACCAAGTGTCAGATGCTCAACCAAGTGCACCCCCAAGTGCCCCTATAATGATATCTTTAAAGGCTTTATTTTTTTAAATCTCAAATATCAGATTGGTAAGCTTGAATTTTTCTTTGCTTCTTTTGCTTTGCAGATGGTTCACTTTTTGAATTTTGAACTTTGAATTGAATTTTAAATTTTGAATTTTTGAATTACATACAAATATATAATACAGTATATCTGATACTGATATAGTATCAGATTTTTATTTTTATGTATGTGTTAAAAGAACTAACCTAAAAATTTTATGTGAAGGAAAGGCCTATGAGTCCCTAATTCTTTTGACATGCTTGGCAGTGAAATATTTCACTAACATGATCCTATTTCATGGATAGTCTCTAACTAGCACTTTATCTTTCTATTGAATTGTTGTGCTTTATTATGGTGGAGGGTTTTTGTTTTTGTTTTGGTATGTTGTTGGACTTTTTTTTTAACAAAAACTTACAAGAAAAAAAAAAGCCACTCTGGGAACTAGTAATTTTTAATACCTTGGGCAGAAAGAACAAAGGATAGATAAAACGTTATCACTGAAGCAGGCATTACCTTACTAAAGGGATTTTAAAAATATGCAGCATGGCAATAATTGTTGTGCATAATTGCCAATGTTCTGAGAACAAAACAATACTGCTAATATCTATATAATGCTTTGAATTTTATAATTGATACTTGACATTTTATGGTTGAAATTCCTGGACCGGTCATGACATGATTTGCTTTTAAAGTCTGTAATTATAGAGTCAAGCCATGAGAAAATAGATCACTATATCCATAAGTGATAAAATTTATAAGGCACTACAAAGATATTACACATCATCATGCTATCTTCCTGAAAAGCTATAATACAAACCACAAACCCTAAATTTCCCTAAGATTTTCTGTTTAGGTGGTAGCCCTGGTTAAAAAGATGAATTCTAAAAGTCAGAAGTAACTGTGAAAGACTAGCAGATTCATGTATGATATGTGTGTTTCTTGTTAGGAGACATTTTAATGTGTTCCTCATAAACAGTAAAACTAGAGTGTCCTAAAATGTTATAGTACTTAGTGAAAATTGGACTCATACAGGCATCTTATGATAAACTTGGATAAACTGTCAAATCTTCATATAACTTTTTTTCCCCTAAGAACAGACGTATTTTATTCAGTTCCTGCCTTTGAAGTTGTTTTTATTTTGTTATTAATTCAAACTTCCTTCCTATAAAAAATCTATTTCTGATTTATTTGTTCAAAGTCGTGCACTACCATGAACGCATTCAAAAATTGCTTAAGCAGATAAACATTCAATTTCCCTGAGTGCTAGTCCATGTATTAGTCTAATGAAGTCACAAAAAAACTTACTCAAGTTTCCTTTATACATTTTTACTTTTGTCATTCTCCTTTATTATCACTTTTTCGTTTGCCCTTTAACATTTGCATGTTCCAGAATTCCAGCCTAGTGTCCTCTTTCCATCTGGATCTATTATCCAGGCAAGTCCATAATTCTGGCTCAGTTACTTCCCACTTATCTATACTTCATATAGTATCTGACCATCTTTCAAAAACATAGGTCATAATATTCAACAATCTGATGATTTTTTGAGCAACAACTATGTTGTAGGCACAATGCTAGAGTGGAGAAAACAAAACTAAATGATATATTGATCTCAACATTGAGACACTAGAAGTCTATTGGATTCTGTAAGTCCCCTACTTTTAGAAATTCTCAATGATTCTCCATTACTATAAAATATGTCCAGAACTTTAAGGCTACCACAGATTATAGTCCACCCTATAATGAACATCTTAAGTTTCCTCTCTCTCTCTCTCTCTCTCTCTCTCTCTGGTAGCAATATCTTGAAGTCTTTTGGAAATCAACCCTCTTCATTCAGTACACCCACTTTTTTAGAAAAAGAACATTTGACTCAGAATTAGCCAATAATACACTGAATTCCCTAGACCATAGTGATTAATTTAGGGGTGGAAATATGGACAGACTTAGCCAATAAGCACAGTGTCCTCTTCCTGGTCACAGACATTGAGAGAAAATTAATAATGAACCAAGATGAGCCAATAAGAACCCTTGTACTTAAAAAAGACCCAAGCCTTTTCCACAGGGCTTGAACTTGGGAAGATGTCAGATGAAGTTATTTTTGCCATATTGTGAATACAGAAAGAGAACCTATCTGTATTGTTAGGGTTTGACCAGGGAATGGAACAACTACAAGCAATATGGTGTAAGGGATTTATTATTAAAATAAGACATGACACGATTGAGAAGGGCTGCTGAAGAAATCCATGGGAAAGACATTGCCTCTATGTCTGGTAATAGGCTTGAAACTGATATTCAAGAAGTAAAACTTGGCATGAAACGAGGGGAGAGAATGAGAGAAAATTGGGACCCATGAGTTCCTGTTGGAAACCACAAAAATAAACTGGAGCGCACAAGAGCAAACTGGAACCTGAGCCTATCTATCTCCTCCTCTAACCTTGACATCGTAGGTTCCCTGAAGAAGAAGCTGATACATTTCTCAATGCCACTCCATGTATGCTCTACCTGGACCCTGAGAAGCTGACAGATAAGGTATAGCAGGTGATAAAAGAGATATAGGTTACATGACTGTCGCATATCAATAAGATAAAACAACAAATCCACATGTGCAGTCAACATCGCTTGACATCTTACCTTACCTTCAGAACTTAATGCCTGCAGCTTCACGTCTACTTTCTAAAGCTTGCTGCATTCCACTTGTGGCAAACCCTTATCCAAAATCATAGGAAAAAGAAAAACAGCTGTGGTTCCAGTTTAGCAAAAATGGCACAAAAAAGGAATCACGAGGCGCCTGGGTGGTTCAGTCAGTTAAGTGTCTGACTTTGGCTCAGGTCATGATCCCAAGGTCCTGGGATCGAGTCCTGCATCAGGCTCCCTGCTCAGAGGGGAGTCCGTTTCTCCCTCTCCCTCTGCTGCTCCCCCTACTCTCTCTCTTTCTCTCTCTCTCTCTCTCTCTCTCTCAAATAAATAAAACCTTTAAATAAATAAATAATAAACACTCAACATAAAAACATGAATCTAACACATGAACAAAAGAAACTTGAATCTGTTAACATCCCCCAAGATCAAGCAAGTCCTGGACTTTTCAGTTGTGAGTTAATACACTTTCTTTGTGACAAAGTACTCTGGATTGTATTTTCTCTCACTTATCAAAAGATATGAGAACTGGCACTAAGACTGGAACATTGCCAATGGCTGACAGCAAATTCAAAACTGACAGAATCAAGGAGAGGAGGACTCTACCACTTCTTTTGGGGACAGATAATAGTGTTTGTAATTTGGTTGTAGAGGGTAGGGATAGGTAAATACACACCCATTTTAGCTTGGTGCTCAGAATTTATCCTTACTGAGACAACAGCATTCCTGGTCTCGATATGAAAAATGTGAGATTTTGGAATGTGGTTCTTGTTTCTATGGCTCTCTATAAGTCCTATAAGAAAAAGACAAGCTTATATTGAAGTTGGTTTACTTAAATGCAGCCAGGAAGAGAATGTGGCTTTACTGAGAAATACCTTTCTCGCCTGAGACCTATTCAAGGTCACTGAGAAATTTAAAAGATTAGAAAGCTGAATTCTTTCTTCCAAACTGCAGTTACTGCCAGCAAAAGCGGAGAAATAGGAACAATAGGAGGAAATAATATTAAAACCTGAGAGAAGCCGTTTTCATCAATTTCCTCCAAAGAAGTTCCTATTTTAAACTACTTAAAAAAGAGGACTGTTACCCTACCTGAAAGATGCCACATAATGTGTAGTTGGGAGCAAGAGTCAGAGTGGTTTTATCTCCCACCTGAGTCAATGTGGTAAACTGTCCCAAGTCAGAAGCAGGTTTAGACAAGTAGATGAAAGGGATGGGCAGAGCAATGTGTCTGGAGGATATTAAGAGAAAAATATGGGACATGGTTCTAATACAACGACTTGTTTGCAGGGGCATCTGGGTGGCTCAGTGGGTTAAGCATCTGATCCTTGGTTCCAGCTCAGGTCATGATCTCAGGGTTGTGGGATCGAGCTTCACATTATGTTGGGTTCCACACTCAATGCAGAGTCTGCTGAAGATTCTCTCTCTCCCTGCCCCCAACTCTAAATAAATAAATAAATAAATAAATAAATCTTTAAAAAAAAAAAAAAAGAAAGGACTACCTTGAAGAGATTTCTGACCTTTAGTAGTAGTCCATGGAATTGTTTGAAACACATATATTGAAAGTACACTTAAATTTTAAGAGTTGTCCCATCACCACTGGAAAACAATAATTACAATCTCTAAGACATATCCCAAATTCTTAATCATATCACAGTGGAAGGGGATGGGGCATACTCTATATGTATATCTCCCATTTAATTACTGGAACAACAACAAAAAAGAAAAAAATGAGGAAAACCTAATAAATCAAATAATAAATAAATACGTAAATGCATAATAAATAAGGAAAGCCACCCAGAAGAGAAGAATCAGGCCAATGATTCAAAGCTACTAACAAAACAATTCCTTCTAGCACCAGAGCAAACAGGGCAAAGAACGCTTACAATTTTTTTTTTTAAGATTTTATTTATTTATTTGACAGAGATCACAAGTAGGCAGAGAGGCAGGCAGAGAGAGAGGAGGAAGCAGGCTCCCTGCTGAGCAGAGAGCCCGATGTGGGGCTCGATCCCAGGACCCTGGGATCATGACCTGAGCCGAAGGCAGAGGCCTTAACCCACTGAGCCACCCAGGCGCCCCGCTTGCAATTTTTTTTTAACCACATATTATATGTGGTATGAACTCTTGGCCACTGTATTTATTTCTCATTTGCCCCATCCAATAGAAGTTTTATTACAAATATTTCTTTTCTACGTCATTTTGTTTTACAAGTGATAGGTTATTGTATAGAGGTAAATTTCCTGTTAGTTTGCTGGCCCATGAGGAGTTATATTCAGGCCTAATGAATAAGAATTGAAATTAACCAGAGGCATAGATCTGGACCTGGATACAGTAACTGGGAATGGGGAATTTAAGAATAAGGCTGTTTTATGATAGATGGCCAAAGGGACAGACTATTATGGATCTTTGTTATTTTTCAACTGCCATGACCCATGACCTCTGTTATTCAAGGGCAGGGGTGCTCTATCCTCAGCTCCAAGAATAGAGTATCAGCACACATCTGGCCAATGGTACATGGCAGTTTGGGAGCAGAAGTGGGAACCTGATGAAATGGGTCCAACCATAATAACTTCTAGGTCAAGCATGGGAGTGGTCAAAAAAAGTTCACTCTCTTTCCCTCCAGATTTCAACCAGGAAAGGAACATAGGGCAGAAAGCACACACCATGGTAAGGCGTGTGTCTAGCAAAATATGAACCCAACAGACAAGAAGCAGAGCTGAGCAATTCAGAGAAAGAAACCAAATCCTGCTAATTGAGAAAGGCTCTGAATTGAAAAGAGACTGAAAGCTTACACTTATCTAACCCTAGATTTGTCAAGAACACAAGCTAACTATCTTTTCAGTTAAAGGTATTTGAGACTGAATTTGTTTTCACTTTTAACATAAAAATGAATCCCAACTAACCTTTTCAAATTACTTCTCCCTCCCTAATCCACAATTTTAGGCCATAGTCACCCAAAGTGTAACTAAATCTCACATTTTGAAAACTTGGCTCTTGGAAGGCTTTTGGCTGGAATGTCCATTTTCCTTTCCTGCCCGGAAAACTTCTATTTACTTCTGTTTAAGGCTAATGTACATGTTGTCTCCTTTGTGAAAGCCCTGCCAAACATTCTGAATGGATGAATGTGCTTCCAAAGTCATTACCGTTTCTAAGTTGACACCTAAAATGACTGGTTTGTCTGTTGTGTGTGTCCCTCAGATACAATAACAAGATTCTGTTAATTAGCTGGTGGGTTTCTGTTTTGTATACTCTCTTAGTTGCTTTGGCTTTCTAGAGAAAATTACTACACATACCCCCCCAACACACACACCAACACACACACACACACACACACACACACATTTTCAAAGTCAGCATTATGTTACTTCACTTTTACAAAAGACGTATTTTAAGTACCTTTTTGCTAACTGAAAGAAATCCGAAGAGGATTTTGGCTTTTAGGAGAAAAGGTGAAAAGCAAAAATAGCTTTCAGCATTTGTTTTCTACCAGGCAGCGTGAATCCCAAGCAGCAAGTGTGTCCCTGCCAAGCTCCTTCCTTGGAAACCGCACTCAGCATCTCAGCACCAAACTCGGCAGCCTTGAATTCTGTCTATGAGCATCTGTGCTTCATCTTGATTGATCTTGTGCCTCCCTTAGCAAGATGTGTCCTACGCTATCAGAAAAGCCTAAGAGAGTTTATTTTTTTAGGTCTGGTAATGCTCAAAAGTTTTTCCAAATAAATTAGTGATACCTTCTTCTTTGCCTTATGCTTGAAAGGTTTCCTAGGAACGCTCTATTTTGGGATAGCACAGGAGAAACCTGCATGTAGGATTTAAAACAATTCGTAACAAGATACTGGCAGTTGCAGTTCCACTGTCATTTCCAAAAAGAGTATTCCTTCTCTAAAATCATTTTTTAAATGAAGTGTATCACTTCTTTTCTGAGTCGAAAGTTATAATTCTTAAATAACACTATGCTTATTTGTAATATTTTTCCATCAAGCAGAGACTCACTGAGTGTTGACCCCTAATTATATTTAAACATTGTGTGCTTTTCTGTGCTAAGCCTCTCCAGAATTTTTTCTTTTCTTTTTATTTACTCCCATTTCAGTAAGTACTTAAGTTGGCTGAAAATAATAATTTCCCAAAAGCCCATAAACACGAGTATTTTAAAGCTGACAACGCTCTGTTAAAGTTATGTTTTAAATGTCTTGCATAATGTAGCTATCCTATCTGATGCTTATGTGGTAGAATGACATAAATACAAATGGTGATTACCAAAACTATTTTAGGTATTATCTTGGGGAACCAAAACAAAGAACATTTATTTTTAAATGGGGATGTTACAAAAAATATCATATCCTCTGTTTCCCATTGTTCAGTAAGTTCTAGCATGGTGTTTTATAAGCTATTTTTCATATGTTTATGGCACAATGCTAACTGTTTTTATTAGGAAATGGCCTGCTGGCTGAGTGCCCATTCATTGTCCCCCAGCATTTTCCCTCAGCTGTATCAGAGCAACAAACTAAGAAGTTCACTACTTCCTCATTAATTCTGGAAAACTCATACCATGAGTAACCTATCATGAACCCAGGAACCGTTTTATGTCTTGACAATTGCTGGAAGTGTTTTATTTTATAACAGAATTTAAGAATATCCAATTTAAATAGCAAATAGTGCATATTGTAGAAACCGAGTCTGTAAGTCTCATAATTTTCTTAAAGGATAATAATTGTGACTCAAACCCTGTGAGTCAGGTACTAATAACTTATAAGCCTATTTCCCTTTTCAACGGCTTCTCATTTGTTGGATATATTACCATAATTTTTTATTGTGAAAGATAATACAAGGGATCATTTTTAAAGTTTGACGTTTCCTATAATTTATGAAGACACTTCAAATCGCTCAAGTCCTAAAGGTAAAACTGGAAAGCTTGTGAATATTTAGGATAGAAATAATACCAAGAGAAGGAAAACTGTGGATTAACAGAAAAATGAAGTTTTAGCCTATTTATGCTTTAATTCCCATACATTCACTGCTCTATTTTCTGCTTTTCAATTAGAATCCCACTCTTCAGCTAAATGTTTACAATGCAAAGTAAGAGAATGACTTTGGGCCCTGGACACAAACAATCTAAGTCTGATTCTGACCTCCTGCCTATGCAACTTAGTTCAATTAGTTTAATATTTCTAAAGCTTAAGGCCATTTGCTAAAAGATGAGAAATTGATTTTGCTTACAAGTCTGTTATGACTATATTAGAGAAAATAAATAGAAACTACGTTATAAAAAATGCCTGGAGAGACTCAATAAACAGAAGGTGTTCATAATAAGCCCTCAACTAACAACATCAACAACAGCAGTATTTATCAGCCATGAGTATCTACTTTGGATCTTTACAAATTCAGCTATTTCAGCTGTAAATTCTAGTAGTTACTATTGCCTTGTTGTTATTCCTACTGTTCTGTTATTTGCTATTATTACCCCAAGTTTAGAAATAATGTACTTCACTAAATTAAATACTTTGGGAGAAAATGAGACTGTTATTCTGGAAAAGAAAAAACAAAACAAAACTTAAGAGGACCACACACATTCCTTTCCTTTTCCTCAAAAAAACAAACTGTCCGGCTCATAAGCAGCTGTCCTGGTACAGGTTTCCCCCACTATCCGGAAGAAAAGCATTCCTAGGAAACCTTTCATAAACCAAAAGAGCATAAGGCTAAGCAATTACCATTAATTTATATAGAAAATTTTTTGAGCATTCCCAGACTCCCAAAAATAACCTCTCATAGGCTTTTCTGATATTGGAGGACACATCTTGTTAATGGATGCACAAAATAAATCAAGCTAAAGCACAGATGCTTATACACACAGTTCAGAACTGTGGAGCCTCCTGCTGACTCAGGACACCTGAGTTCCCAGGGAAGGAGCCTTGGTGGGGCCACAGCGGCTGCCTCTGTACAGGCAGCCATGGAACGCAACTTTGGCTTGTCACCTTTCTTTGATGAAAGTGAAAATCCTCTTCAGATTTCTTTTGGTTTGGCGAAAACAGGCACTAACTAGGTCTTTCATAAAAGTGAAGTGGCATAGTGTGAACACTCGAAATGTAGGGGATAGTTGCATTTACCTCTGGTCCTGTTACTACTGGTTCCCTGCAGGATGTACATTGTCTCTTGGTCTTCACTATCCCCCTATGTTGTCCCTTTCAAACAAACCTCAAGCAGCTCCTCCTGCCTAATATGTCTCCCAGATGAAAATCAATCCGAGTTTTTCTAAACATATATTTATTTATTTTGGTAGAAGAAGCTTCAGATTGGCCATTAACCAAAGATTACAGAGAGATTCATTGGGTCTCCCAGGGCCTGCCACTGTGGGCTTTGGGGGAGGTCTGTCCAGTCGGCTTGCTATTTTCATCTGTCAACCCCATCTGTTTACTGATGACCTACAAGGGCTATAACCATGAGGGAGGTGTCACAAGAAATATTTATCCTGGGAGACCAAAAAAAAAAGAAAAGACAGAGAACCATTTTCTTTGGAAATTGATGAACCCCATTTGGTTCATCGCTCTTGAACTTGACACAACAAAGAAACAGAACGGTGACTCAGTTTATCAGCTGCAGCCCTGACACTTGACAACCCAGAGAGCACTTTCATCCACCTCTCTACAAGGGCTTTTGCTCAGATCCCTCCAACCTGATTGAGAATTCAGAAAGTTCTCAGAGCATCCTTTGTACCAGTCTTCACGTGTTTCACAAAGTGACCTTAAATATGTGCTAATGACTTTTTCCGAGGGCCTTTACAAAACACGCATGTCCATACATGTAAATACATATCATACCAAATTAAATAAATTACCATTCTAATGTATAAAGTCAGAAGAGTAAATTTTGTCCAAATTTGCCAGGGGGGATAGGTTTCTACTGTTGTTAAGAAGAGATCGGTAAGGTTTAGCCCAGGCTGTACAACTTACTCTCTTTGAGACGGGCAAATTACTTAACTTCTTTGTGCCCCACGACGTAAGATAGCTATACTCAGAAGTTGGTTCTGAGAATTCGTTTATTGGTATGAGTTTAGAACATTTTTTGTAAAACCTTTAATATTTGTTAGACAGTATTACTTTAAAAATATCCAGGAAATTACTATTATTCTACACCAATTTACATTGTTCAGATTCAGAAATCTTTAAAATAATATTTTTTTTTTTAGTTTTCGATAGACCACAACATTTGGTCATAGAAAATATAGACCAATTGTTGGGATAAATGCAGAAATCTCTTTGGTTTTGCATTTGAATATGTTCAAATAAGATAATGCATTCAGCCTTCCAATAATTCATTTAACTAAACATTTATCTAGCTGCACACATACCGAGCTTCTTTCTATTTTTTGTATATGCAAAGTTTGTTCCCAGTTCAGAGTTTTCTATAGCTGGTTCTTCTCATAATTCATGTATGAACTCGGATTTCACCTCCTCAGAATGTCCTTGCTTGATTACCCAATCTATTTTTGCTCCCCCCAAATTCTCCATACTGTTACCCTGTTCCATTGTCCTTTCCATCTCAATTGCAATTAAAGTATATCTAAATTATCTACTACTTATTTAATCTGTCTTCCTCCACTTCTGCTATTTTTGTTTACTGCTATATCACCAGTGCTCATAATAGTTCCAGACTAGCAGTAGTAATAACAATAGCTTACATTTATGCATTTTGTTCACAACTTACCTTATGCCCTTCACATTCATTGACAATGTAATCCTGATAACCACCTTGCAAAATAAATGCTATACTACACTCATCTTACAAGTGAGGAAAAGGAGGCAAAGAGTGGTAAAGCAAGTGCCCATAATCACACAACTGATGAGTTCTTTACCATTACCCTAGTCTACCTCTGAGTAGGCATTTAACACATTGTTGTTAAATAAATGACTAGATGTGCTGGGTGTGGAGCAAGTAGCTGAATATGCAAAAGTCATGTCATGGGGCACAGGAGTCTACATAAGGGAAATAGATATGGTAAGTTAATTAGTAAGATAACACTTTAAACTTATACAGCGATATATGTCAATTATATCTCAATAAAAGTGAAAAAAATAAGCAACATGAATAGATTGATTCAATGAATCACTAGGTGCTCTGAAAGAAGCTTTCACAGAGCGCATGCAGAGTATAAATGAGGGCATGGCATTTCCTTTGGTGGTAAGTCCAGTTTTCCTAAGGAAGATGATGGCTAATGTCTATTTTGAGGGAGAACAGTGAATATGGGGGTCTTAAATTGTGTAGCATTGGAATCTCTAAGTGAAACATTATATAATAGAAAATGCCTGAAACATAAAATCTATCTTGACATCCCCCTAAAAACACTGCATGGGATTTGTTCATACTACAGCTCTTCTATGGCTGTAGCTGAATATGGTTCAGCTGCAAGCCAAGCGGTTAGCATGGATATGTGAACAAATGACAGTGTGGAGATGGTCTGGAACCATCACTAAACTTTTAGAGAATGAATGCCAGTGATCACTCATACATTATATGCGATACAATCTTTGTAAAAATTAAGCCTAGGAAATTGTATCATTTATTTCAAGAAAAGTAACAAATTTAGAATTTATAACCACTGGTCATAGCTGTCATTAGATAGTATTAAACTATTTGCTCACTGTTATTAAAGCCTACATAGTCACTAAATCTATGGTTTAAATGTTGTCCTTTTAAAATTTAGGAGTTTGGTTTGACAATATCAAATAACATTAATAAATTGTCAAATTTTACAAGGTATTTTATAATGAAATATGTGTATATTTAGCTTAAGAACACTAATAAGCCTTAATAACAAGGTTAACCTATGTCAACCATTTAAAGAGGAAATAGCAAGAAATAGCAGCCAAAGTTTTATCCTCTAAAATCATTAACTTCTAATAAAGTGGCCTTACCTGGAATCTTATAGCATATTTCTGTATATATGGTAATTTTTTAGATAATTTAAATTTTATTTTCAAATTTCATTTTTTACTTTTCAATTTTTAAATTAATTATCAAGGTTACTTTGAATCATGTACTTTAAGAATATTATTCTTAATCATTACAGAAGACTTAATGTAGTTATCTGGAGAGGTCTCTGCTTGCAGATTTATGGTCTTTCTCAATTTCTTTGATTAAAGGTTAAAAAACTAGATTAAAAAACTAGAAAGCAACCGTGTAGACTGTGAACTAAATATGTTATGTCATATGATGTTAGAATATTTTTAATTAGTTAGACTATGTTGAAGATGAGAAACTTTTTTCACATATTACAGTTTCTTAGATATAAAGGTGGAATTTAAACTGTCCAACCAAATATATTTATGAATATTAATTTAATGTGATTTTCTTGTGTTATCCTTGAGAAACAGTCTTGAATAAAATTGACTTGAATCTTGGGACCCCTGGGTGGCTCAGTTGGTTAAGCATCTGACTCTTGATATTGGCTCAGGGCCATGAGATCTAGCTCCCCCACCACTACCCTGCTTTTGTACATGCACACACACTTTCAAAAAAAAAAAAAAAAAAAAAAAAGGGCGCCTGGGTGGCTCAGTGGGTTAAAGCCTCTGCCTTCAGCTCAGGTCATAATCCCAGGGTCCTGGGATCAAGCCCCATATCGGGCTCAGCGGGGAGCCTGCTTCCCCCTCTATCTCTGCCTGCCTCTCTGCCTACTTGTGATCTCTGTCTGTCAAATAAAATCTTTAAAAAAAAAAAAATCTTGAATTGACATAAACTTTAATAGATGATTTTTAAGTACTTCAGGAGAAGAAATAGTTTTCCATATGCTTGTCATTTGCCTTCCCGTCATTAGTAATTAATGTTACAGCTTCATAATTTGTTTCTTTTGTCTAATATAGCCCTACAAATTTTTTATCCTACAACCAATCAGAAAAAAAATTTTAAAGTTGCAGGGTATTTTTTCTTTGACAAAGCAGAGTGGCACAGTGTGTTAGATTATCATGCTGAGCTTGGCAAAGTTGAAATAAGATTTCTTGCTCTTAATAGACAATCAAAAAATGCTTTTTTTATTTAGACAATTAAAAAGTGCTTTTTCTCCTAGAAATTTTCTGGGTTAACACTAGGATGACCTTTAGAATGTACTTCCAATTAATACAAAGTTTATATTATATTAAAGTTCAAATTCCCTGAAAAAAAGAAACAATTATTAAAAGTATGTATCCTGAAAAATATGCTGATAAACTTGATTTTCATTTTCTAGATGGCTCATTTTGTGCTATTTAATAGTATTTGTAGGAACAGGAATATGAGAACAAAGAACACATGAAATATGAGCAGCGAGAGGAAATTAAAGGACATGTGGTATCTATTCTGAAAATGGGGAAACCAAATTGTAAAAATATTTAATATTAAAATTTAAAAAAGAGATATGAAGAAAAACACAATGTTCTCAATGGATAGTGATAAAAAATGGTTTGATTTGACTTTTGTAAGAAAGTGAACTAAATTTTTATTCAAATCCCTCAAATTTGCTAGCTCATATATTTTCATTTTATTCTTTAATGGAAGCTACATTTTAAAAAAATATTTGAATTGAAGCTATACTTTTTCTGTCAAATATATTCTATTTATCTTGCCTTTTCATAAACACAAACAAGATTCTTCTACTTCTGTTAATTTTTTCTTTTGCAAATTGGGCTTATTTATTCTTTTTAATTTAATACATGGAGAAGGTTTTAAAATTCCACATACAATCACTGCCCACTTGACTTACTAATATAACTTTTCAGAGATTTTTCTGAGCTCTTATTATTTTTCTTTAGTTACACTGGTGATTGCCGCAGATGATATTTTTGATAGTGTTATGAAAAATTTATGGCCACAGCACTTTAGGGAATTATTAGGGGGATATTCTTTGAGTCATGTTTAAACTACTGGCTTTAACATTTTTAACACTGTGTTTCATTCATCTAACAAATATGCATTTTATGTTACTCTGCTCAGTATAGTTCCAGGTACTTTGCTTCCAAAGTAGTACTTTGTACTGGTTCCAGTACTTTGCTTCTAGAACATTGTCTGAGTAATAAACAGTGACTATTTATTACTATATATTTAGTACCTGGAATTATTATTATTATTCCTGTTTATTACTATATCCTCAGTAATGAGGGAAACTTAAAAAGTGTAATTAATAAATGCTCTATGATCTACCTCATAATATGACCAGGAATAGTTCTAAATTTGTGAATTATTTATTTTGATACTTGAAATTTTTGGTAGTTAAATCATATAAAATTTATAAAAAGACAATAACATTACATATGTTTTGTTTTCAGTTGTTTAGGTAATTTTTTCCCCTATCACTAATCCTTTTATTTTTTTAAGTAGGTTCCACACCCTACGTGGAATCCAAAGCAGGGCTTTAACTCACCAGCCTGTGATCAAGACCTGAGCTGAAATCAGGAGTCAGACCCTTAATCAACCAAGTCACCAGGTGCCCCCACTAGAATATATATATTTTTTTAATCCCTGGGAAATATCTTTGCAGAGCATAAAATAAACAACCTAATATATATTTATTTTCAATTATTGAATTTAATTATAACTCTAAAACATTAACATTAGAAAGTATGAAACCATCAAGCCTCAAAGTAATCTCAATGTCCAGCTGTTATTTTCATTCAATCTTAAAGAAACTGAAGCTTTTCTTAAGTCACTCAGCACTTGACAGAAATAAAATAAAAATTCAGGTCTCCTACTTTCAGAACATATCCTCTTTATTGAGACTTTTTTTTTCTCTATCAAGGCTTTTGGTTAAAAAAAAAAACTCCACAGTATCCACAATATAAAATAAATTGTCACTCTATTTTAAATTTAAAGCAACAAACATGAAATCGGGTCGACTGCTGAGCAAATAATAATTTTAGTATCTTTTTAAATTTATTTTCTCCTAATATAACTTTTCTTGTCAAATACTAGTGCTAGCTAGAGATGGTTAGTTGTTTGCCAAAGATTCCACATAAGCTTGGGTACTTCTGTAGAAGTAGTAGAGTTGTTCCATGAACTGGCTGACCTCACCACCTTACATCGAAGGGGTCATATGGCCAAGAGAGAATCTGAGTAGAAATGGTATTAACTAGGCATTCTTGAACTTTAGTTTGTATTAAAATCACCTGAAGAACTAGCTAAAACATCTATTTCTGGGCTCTACCTATAGAGTTTCTAATACAGTAGAACTAGAATGAAGTCTAGTAGGTAATAATGATGTTCCCTACTTATGATCCACACTTTGATATACATCACTACTACTTTGCCCATGTCCAGAAAAAAAAGCGTTTTTTTATGAAGTCATTAGTTTTTAGTTATAAACAAACAAAATGTAATTGCCATCGATGTATAATATGACATACGAATACATTTTCTACTACCACCAATTTTAGTTACAAAAGTTGTAGACATTTACAAATTCAGTTTTAACAAAAAAGTTTTAATATTTCAAGAGAAGAAAGTCCTGTTCCACCCAGGGATAGTTTTTTGGAAAATGATGTAGGAAGGAGATCTAGAATAAGAGCTATGAATTTAGGGCATGATTTATCTTATGCAAGTTATCCCTAAGAAAGCATAACCAGGAGAACAAAATTATGCAAATAAAATGAAAAAATACATAATTTATGGACCTTAGAAGATCTCTACTGACCACCGTGATGATGTTAATTACTTTCTGATGTAAATTATAACATTGAAGCCATTCCTAGTACACTTATTATGAGCTTCAGGAAATCACAAGCATATGAACCCAACTAAACAACTTTAATGCAGACTCCCATTTTCACTATAAAAACAATGAGATATTCTACTAGTATTCCAGGAATAAAATACTTTGGCTTAAGAAACTTTCCTTCCAGGGCCATATTATGCACTCAGTCCACTTTCTAGTTTATGTGTGACCTGCTCACGGCTCAACGGCCTCACTCCTCATCTTCTTCCTTTCCCCTCTGGCACAATGTGTAAACAGCTTTATCCAATTCATCACTCTGTCTCCATGGTTTTATCCCATACTTCAACATCCTTAGGAAAACAAGTACTCCTAGAGTAAAATTTGATTTTGCAATATGCCTACTATTCCTAATCTTCTTTATCTTCTTAAACCTGTAACCTTTCAAATTAGGCCCATTCAGTTAGCGCTCCCTTATTAACTTGAGATCATGGATTAGGCTCTCCTATGTAATAATTATTCAAGGTGGACAAAGGCATTCCTGTTTGTCTTCCTTGCCCTACCACAGAGCTGAGAATTTACCAAAAACTTAAGTCATCATTTTCTCCAGAATCTGTGATAGGTAGTATCATCATTTTGTAGATGAGATACTTGATGTCAAAAAGTAGTTGCAACTTGTCTAATAACACAGTCAACATTTTAGCAAAACTAAGTTTAGAATAAAAGCCTTGTAAATCTAATGCATATGTTTTAAGGTATCTCTCCTTATGGAGAGGCTTATACTGCAAAAATTAAAATGTGGCAGATATGCATGTGAACACAACTTTAATGCAGACTCTAATATTCTTTTTTTAAGATTTATTTATTTTGAGAGAGAGAGAGAGAGCTGGGGGAGAGGTACAGGGAGAGAGAGAATCTCAAGCATACTCTCTACTGAGTGCTGAGTCCGATGTGAGGCTCCATCTTACGACCCTGAGATCATGACCTGAACTGAAATCAGGAGTCAGATGCTTAACCAACTGACCCATACAGGCACCCCATGCAGACTCTCATTTTCAACTTTAAAACAATAAGATGCTCTACTGGTATGCTAGGAAAAAATCTTTGACTTAAAAACTCTCCTTCCAGAGCCATACTATGCACTTACTTTCAGTCCACTTTTTAGTTTATGTGTGACCTGCTCACAGTTCAGTAACTACATTTGTGTTAGTCACCATAATAACAGCAATACAATACAGTACCTTGAACCGAGAAGGCACTTGACAAATATTAGCTGAATGAATGTTGGAAATACTAATAAAATCATAAGGTATATTTAAAGAAATTCAATTTCTTCCTGGCTTGTTTTTCTTTTCCTTTATCATGAACATAAAGAGGATAGTTTCTGAAATCAGACTTGGTTTTGCTCAGTTTTCTCAGCGAAAAAATGGTATAGTAACACCACCTAACTCACAGAATTTTCATGGGAATTAAATGAAAAAAATTCACATTAGTCTTTTAAATCAACATTGGACACAATGTAATCACTCAGCAACTATACATCATTATAAGACTTTCCATTTTGTACTGGTAAATAGCTGTTTTTTTAAACTCACGATAAATGTACTAATCATAAAACAATACAAAGGACATAAATTGATCAGAGAATATCGCAAAAAGATATATTCATCCTTAAATTAGTAAAAGGTTTCATTATTATTTTAAAATAATCCTCAACATTGTCTAAGATACATTCCATCCTGATAAAGACCTTAATAGGTAGACAGAGTTTTTTTATTATCCAGTTCTTTTGTTCCAAAACAGAAAATAAAGATATACCATACTTCAAAGTTGCACAATCTCTAACAAAAATACCTAACGGTCAACTTTCAGTCCTTGGAAACACAGTCACCAACCAGACTGGATAATATATTCAATTAAAACCACTGAGTGGATTCGCTGCATATTTCCCACCATTTTGCCTCCTTTTCTCTTCCTTTGCTCTCTCCCTTCAATTTCATCTTCTCTTCTATAACAATTGGAATTGGTCATTTCATTTTTGTCATTGTTGGAGGTGCAGTTGGTAGTGGTGGGTTTTGGAGCAACTGCACTTTCTTTTCTCAGTGTCTTTTGACTCTTCTCTCTCCTTGACCTAAGAAAGAAAAGTGCCCACTCATCCACAAGAGCCATGCTTTGCTAACAGAATTTGGGATTCAAACTATATGACCTCTCTTTTTGTTCTACGGAAGTTTTCTTTAAAGAATCATTTAGTAACAAGCCAATACTTTCAGACATTTTCTGGTGACTGTCAGCATTTGCCATCCATCTTTCCGTGGGTAATTCCCCTGTCAAAGCCATGGTCTCCCAGATAATTATATACAATGCAGCATTATTTACTTTCTCCAACAATACACTGGAATCATGCCAACTAAATCATGTGCATGGTAAAATGCTGCTGAGCTACATGAACATGAGGCTTCAGGGTGGCATATCCTAGGAATCAAAAGTACTTGTGTTTTGACACAATTATCTCACTTGCTCAGGAGCTGACCTGGGGTTCAGAAAACAGAGAGTAGGATCATAATGTTACAAAGGATACATATGTACTTCCTTACATTGAGAAGATTTCCTCTTCTGGAGGATGGCCTCTTATTTAATTTTAGAGAGACCTGGACAACTCTCTTGATACAAGTCATTTATATAGTTGTTAAGCAAAAACTTGTTGTTGTTGTTGATGCTTTCCCAGGTGATCCTTCGGGACATATTAAAGATAAAAAGGACACATAAATCTCCAGTCCCCAAGTGGGCTTAGTTAAATATCATGTCCTGCATAACATTGGCATTAAGGGATCATGTGGAAGAGAATTCTCTTCTCAAAAGATGGGATGGGGAGCTGCTTTCAAAAATAAGTTTTAAAATAGCTTTCTCATGCCATTAGATATGTTCATGTTATAGTAATAGATGCAATAACTAGGATACGAGCCTGATTTGTAATTACATTCTATTGTCTTAATTATGTATATAAATCATACATACACAAAAAAGACCAAACGGAAATAAAATGTCATTTTTGGATTGATTATTTGGATTGATTATTGTCATAATGAGATTGATTATTGATGAGATTTTTCCCTTTTACTTTTCTATATTGCCAAATTTTCTACAATGAACTTTACGTTTGAAACTTTACGTTTGAAAAAATAAAACTGTTTCTAGAAATATTTTAAATGTTAAAGCATAGCATATAAAGGTATTTTCTTCCTACTTTGTTAATTTCTAATCATGTTTCTTACCATTCTTTTCTCTTTAACTTGTACTATTACTACAAATAATGAACACCAAGGTCTTATTGTATTAAAATTACTTGAATTAATATGCTTTCTCTTAAAAATTTAATGTGTAATAATTGCAACACTAAGGTATAATATAGTTCAAAATATCAATGAAATATCTCTTCATCTGGAATGAAGAGAAGCTCAACTCCAAAACTTGCTGGCCGGATTGACCCTAGGCAATTAACTTAGCCTTTCTGTGTTTTATTTTCCTCACACATAAAGAGAGATATTAACAAAATTCATTTCACAGATTGTTGTAAGATTAAATGAGCTGTTCTAGGTAAATGTTTAGAACAATGTCTCACACATATTAAATGCTATATGAGTATTTGTTTTCTTCCTAGATTTTGGTGGAACTACTTGTGTTGGCTTTATAACTATATAAATGATAATGATTTCCTCTTGGTGCTACTCTAATACTCCTAGTAAGTTTCATGACTACAGAAAACTTGCAAGACTTATTTCACTACAAAGTCCCAACTCCTACCATGATGTCTGACACCTGCTAGATATACTATAAATATTTCTTGAATGAATAAATTCATAATAAAAATTATAGTCATAAATCTATGTCTAATGTAATCTGTTTTCTTAAAGCTATCTGAGTTCAAGGCTACTCCTTTTTTACTAAGAGCAATTAGAAAATGTTTCAGCTGAACTATTTTTGTGGGCTCTTATACTATTGTTTATATATTTCAAGTGAGATTATGTTGTCATTAATGACCTTGCATTCTTTCTTGATATAAAACTGATGTTGAATCTAAGGCAAGGATCATGTTTTCTGAATGAAATCGACATGTGTTTCCCATCTGACTTTTCTCTGTGTTGCTTTCAAAGTGCATATACTGAAAGACGGTATAATTTCCCCATGCCACAGAAAACACTCCATACTGAGAAGTTCCACTGGCCAGGTCCCCTGACCATGAGTCATAGTTACTCAGAACATTGCTTGAGAATAACTTTACAAGGCATTAAAAGCACAAAAGATTTTAATGACTGACCCAAATGGTCTGGAATTGTAAGTGTTTCCAAGAATCCATGCTTATGTTATTTTATTCCATGTTCTTGATGTTTAGAAGCATGTGAAGGATACATAATATTTCTTTTTACTTGAGGAGATAATTTATAACTCAGTATGATGATGGGTTTGAATCTCAAATTTGCCTGTTAATCATATTTAATACATCTCGGTAAACTTTATTTTCAGATCCTTAACTGTATTGTGAAAAAGAAAAAGTATGGTATTTTAACCCCTGGATCAAGCTCAAGTTGTTGAGCTCTTTTCAGTTCTGATTGAGTACAATTACAGGATGTGGGAGGGAATTTCAAAATATTCAAGTGGTTCTAGAAGTCTGAGACTGGGAACAAATCACAGAACCACTTTTCATCTTGTCAGTTGCCGACATCATGCTTAAAGAATTCTTATAGCAAAACAAATGCCTGTTTAGGGTATTAGCCATTCTGTTCCTTGGTATCAATTCAAAGCAGTAGTTCCTAAAAAGAATGTTGGAAAATATGCAATCATCATTTTAAAAATATATACATGTGCAAAATTCATTATTACTCGGGCTGTTCATATCTCACAAAGATAACACTATGACACATTTCACAACCCACATTACCTGGGCCAAAAGGCATTAGTCCAGGCCTAAACAATGTTGAGATTATAAAGATATATCTGGATTTCATCTAGCATAAAAGCAGCTATGAATCTGAGCAGAATGATTTTGGTATATTATTGCTGATTTTCAGATATGCTGAGGAAAAGCCATAAGATTTAGTGGCAGACAAGCCTCTCTCTATTCACACATCTAGTCGAGTATTTCTTCAGCTTTAGCTTCACTTTAGGATCAGCTGGGGAAGTCTTATAAATCCCTGTACCTGGTCAAACCCCAAACCAATTAAATCAAACACACTAGTAGTGGGAGCCCCGGCATCAGTCTTTTTTATGACTTTCCAAGATTCCCCATATAAAGCCAAGGTTAAGAATGACTGCTCTAGTTATAGTCTGCTGGTATGGCCAAGAGTGTGGGAGCTATCTTTGGGAGTGCTGATAAGGGCTGGATGGCTAAAAGCAGCATTTACTATTAATATAGGCTGGCACTTTTCTAAGTGCTTTCCTCATAGTAACATTTAATCCACCAAATGAGTAGAAACTATTATTATTTTACAGATGAAGAAAGAGATAGGTCATACAACTAGGAATGGTGAAATGGGGATTCCATTGTTCATTTAACAAACTACGTTTAAGTTCATATAATACACCCAAGACAGTGTCAAAATACTTGGAGTCTCCAAATGCTTAATGTGATAAACAAGGAGATGTATTCTACCAATAAACACCAAATTATGAGCAACTGCCTTCTCACATGTGCTAGAATTAAACATGAAAAAATAATGCTGCCCTCAATAGTATCCTGGAAAAACTGTCAATGTAACTGAATTAATAGATAAAGCTAACTAAAGGTGACCAAAATTCTATTTCCATTGACTTATGTCTGGCTTCCAAGAGGTCAGCAAAGTAGAATCACAGCCACTGTGATTCTAGCAACACTGAACCGAATTGTAACCATACTATTCACACACATTTAGCACCCAGATTAAGCAATGTTGAAGGAATAAATCTCATAAGAGCTGAAAAAGGATTCCATAGTGTAATTCGTATTCTCACTAACCCTCTGGAAATGGAGTACTGTTTAAGACATGTTTTCTGCAGGGGTAATCCCAGAGCAAGGCAACTACAATTAAAATGACTTCATTTATGTGCAGTATAAGAAACATGTTTCTCCTTATCCTACATCCTGGTGCTGACTTTCTGCTTTCACAAAAAAAACACATAAAAAGACCATTGAAGACCTAAGCTACATTTATGCCACTGTTTACATGAAAAGTATTTCCTATACTTAAGAGAATCCTACAGGTTGAAAAGCAACAGTTTGAAGATATTACATACATTGTCCCTGCTGTCTAGAGATGAACAAACCAATTAAGGCCCAAATCTGAATTAAAATGGCTTTATATAAGTAAATGTCAGAAAATTAATAGATGTGAGTTTGAAAAAAAATTCTTGATTACCTACAACTATTATTTTAGGACCATCAAAAAGAGTTAATGATACATTCAAAAACTTTCACCATTTTCTGGTAAATCTACAATGAGGTCTTCATTTCCTTAGCTATTTCACCATTTGAAAGTATTTCCAAAGGGGTTTTATGCTGTTCATAGTCATTTATAATATGGTGTGAATTAATCACTTAAGAGTAATATTTTCTATGGTTTTAAGAAAGAGACCTGGGTCCTGAGACCTGGAAAGGGTGGGGAGAAGAGCTGATATCCAGAATGGAAGAAACAGAATGTGTGCAATCTGTGGGAATGTCAAAGGCAAAGTCAATCTTTTCACAAGTTTATCTTGGAACCACTTTCAATAAGAAAGCAGGAGGCATCTGAGAAGGGAAACTAGTAAAAAAAATTCTTTTATTTTGTTTTTGATAATACATATTTCCTATGGCTAATTAAGACTATGATTTTTATGATACACAGAGTACAGACATTTTAATTATAGGTAACTCCTTTAGCACTGAACAAAATATGGAAACAACTATAATGAAATCCTTAAAAAAGAACAAAGAGAAGAAGAAAAGGGGGAAAGAAGAATTCATATCATCATCACCTAATGCCCATCGTCATAATTTGGCTCAGTAAACCACCAGAAGATTAGGTGTTTCATGAAGTTGGGCCAAATGAGGCAAGACTGATTGCAAATAAGAACCAAAATGGTGTAAATTTTAAAAGTCACTGAACTGACCATACTGAAATGCAGAGAAATCACACCAATATATGACGATTCAAACATGTAATAAAAATAAGATTAAAGAAATGAGATTTAAGAATCAAAGAATAAACAGAAACCCATGATGATCTCTAAATGATAGAAATATTGAAGTAATTTGAAAAAATATAATGCATAGTATAAAGGTAACTTCAAGTAACCTTATGCCTAAGGAAAATACCGCTGATTCTTATCACTGTACTGATGCAGAAAGCAATGCCTCATACTCTTGCTGTCACTCTCACTTATGAAATTTAGATTAATTTCTCCAAAAAGAGATGGAAATAAGGAAGAGGAAGTGAGAATTGTGACCCTCACAAATTTAAAAAAATTAATTTCTGCAATAAATATGAGGAGAAAATTACTGTCAACTCTAGAAATTAAGTATCCCATTCTTAAGACAGTAAGTGCAATGTGGCAATAAATGAAATATTCCCAATCATTGAGGAAATATTTTAAGAGATAAATTTGAGATAGGGTTGAAAAATCTTCATATCAGTTCCCAGTGCTGTAAAACAAATCTCCCCAAAACTTAGTGACACAAAACTATAGCAATGCTATTATTTCACATGATTCCTATTTGTTAGGAATCCATAAGCAACTTCTCTGGGCAGATGTGGCTTAGATTCCTTCATGATGCTCTAGTCAGATTGTAGGTCAAAGTGGAGCAGCTGGCAGCTGACCAACCATCTCTCCCATTGTGTGGTCTCCTGGTTTTTCTGTGTGATCTCTGCAGATGGAATCTTTTGGACTTCCTTACAGCTAGGTGACCTCAAGACAGTGGGATTACTCACATTAGCTCAGGACCCCAAAGCAAGTTTTCCAGTAAGCAAGGTGACGGCTGAATTTCCTTGTCTGATCTAGCCCTGGAAGACATCTAACAACACTTCCGTCAAAATTTTTAGTCAAAATAACTTCAGCAGTTGGGGCACCTGGGTAGCTCAGTTGGTTAAGCATCTGCCCTTAGATCAGGTCATGATCCCTGGACGCTGCTCTGCCAGGAGCCTGCTTCCCCCTCTTGTCCTCCCCTGCTCTTTCCCCCTGCTTGTGTTCAAGTGTTCCATGCATACACACACACTCTCTCAAATAAACAAAGTCTTTTAAAAATTAAAAAACAAACAAATAAACAAATGGCTTCAACAGTCTTCTCTGTTTCAAGTGCATGGGATATAAATCTAATCTCTCCTTGGAAGGAGTATGAAAGACATTGCCAGCAGATCATGCAGGTGGGAGACACCATGGAGATCATCTTTGGAAAGTATAATCTATCATGGCAGTTTCCCATGCCACATGACCTTCGGATAGTATGTTTTTCATATTTCTTCCATTTAAAGTTTAGCTTTACATCCCATGCTAACTTATTTTTTGTTAGACTTATTTTTTTGTTAGACTCTGGCAACAAAAAAGATGCTAATAGAATAAAATAGCAAAGTATTTCATTTAGTACTATCATTACTCCCATTTATAGTTTAAAAAATGGAGCTTCAGAAAGTCTACTTAGTATGTTCAAGAGCACACTGCAAATAGCTAATATAACTAATCACCTTCATAAATCACTTTATCACTGAGTTCTTATTTATTATAAAGGTCTACTTCCCAAAACATTTTTAAGTGGATGCTCAGCAGTAAACCCACCAAAATTGATGGAGAAATGTGAGGTTACCCCCACAAATGTCTTGCCAGCGCTGCAAAGATCAGATTCTTGTCTTGTCCATCAGTACTGTTCTACAGCATATTATTTAAAATTTCATTCATATCTCTTTCTCAGTCCATGTCAGTTTTTACAATTTTATTTTAACTTTATTTAATCTAATGTCAGTCTTCTTACTCCTAGCAAGTAATCAATTCTCCAATTTAAAAAAGAAAATACCGTCTGATATGAATTCTTTCAAATTCCCTCCACTCCACATCAAGTTTATTTTGAACCACGTATCTCTTTTCATTGGATTCCTACTTCTACTCAAAGCTAATCCCTTCCCTTGTACTTAGGATCCCCTCCCTTCCTGTCTGCTCTGAGAATTTTCTGTCTTAATTATGTCCATTTATTTTACCTTTTACTTCTTTTCTCTATTGGATCTTTCTCTTCCTTTTAAAAACAAGTTCACATTCCTTATTCTGGGAAAAATAACCCTGCCCTAATCTCTCTCCTTCTCATTTATGCTGCTTCCCCTTCCAGGTTTCCTTTCAGGTCCAAACTGCTTATCACAATGGTTTACACTGCATGGATTCCCTTTATTATATCCTTCTTACTCTGACTCATTTTAGTCTGGTTTCAGGTCTCATTTCCTTCAAGCTATTCTTTAAAATGATATAGCTCTTTAATGCAACTTTGTGACTAGGAATATGACAGTTGCTTATGTATCCTTTTTTAGTAAATATCCTTCTCATAGCATTTATCCCAGGGTGAGTATTTGCCATGGTAAAGTTTTTACCTGATTCATTTTATCGGCTTCTCACTAAAAGTATTTCTTGCCTTTCCTTTGTGTATATCCCCAGAAGTGGAGATGCTAGATCATATGGTAGTTCTATTTTTAATTTATTTAGCAACCTCCATATGTTTTCCATAGTGGCCGTACCAGTTTACATTCCTGCCAATCGTTTACAAGGGTTCCTTTTCCTTCTCATCCTTGCCAATATTTGTTATGCCTTATTGTTTTGATAATAACCATCCTAACAAGTGTGAAGTGATAACTCATTGTGGTTCTAATATGCATTTCCCTAGTGATTAATGATGTTGAGTGTCATTTCAAGTACCTGTTGGTCATTTATATGTTTTCTTTGAAAAAATGTCTATTTAGGTTCTTTGCATATTTTTTAGTTGGGTCATTCAGGTAGTTTGTTTCTTTGCTATTGAGTTTTTTGAATTCCTTATATATTTTGGATATTAACCCTTATCAGATATGTGGCTTGTAAATATTTTCTCCCATTTGATATGTTCCCTTTTCATTTTATCTATGGTTCCCTTTGCTGTGTAAAAGATTTTTAGTTTGATATAGTCCCATTTGCTTGTTTTTGTTTTTGTTGCATTTGCTTTTGTTGTAAAATCCCCTCAAAAAAGCATTACTAAGATCACTGTCAGGGAGTTTACCCCCTCCTCTTTTTTTATAGTTTTATAACTTCAGGTCTCATATTCAGGTTTTTAACCCATTTGGAGTTAATTTTAGTGTATTGTGTAAGATAATGGCCCAGTTTCATTCTTTTGGATATGGCTGTACAGTTTTCCCAACACTATTTATTGAAAAGACTATCCTTACCCATTGTATTTTCTGGGCTCCTTTGTCAAAAATTAATTGAACATATATGTGTGGTTTATATCTGGGCTCTCTATTTTGTTCCATTGATTTATATTTGTCTGTTTTTATACCAATGCCATTCTGTCTTATTGAATATAACTTTATAATATAGTTGGAAATCATGCAGTATGATGCCTTCTACTTTGTTTTTTCTTAAATTTGTTTTGGCTACTCAGGACATTTTGTAGTTCTATATAAGTTTTAGGATTGTTTTTCTCCCACAAATGAAGCAAAATCATTATCTCAAAGAGATATCTGTACTCTTTTTTTTTAAGATTTTATTTATTTATTTAACAGAGAGAGAGATCACAAGTAGGCAGAGAGGCAGACAGAGAGAGAGGGAGAAGCAGGCTCCCCACTGAGCAGAGAACCTGTTGCAGGCCTCGATCCCAGGACCCTGAGATTATGACTTGAGCCGAAGGCAGAGGCTTAACCAATGGAGCCACCCAGGTGCCCATCAAAGAGATATCTGTACTCTTATGTTCATAGAATATTATTTACAGTAGTCGAAGTATGGAAGCAACCATAGTCTGTCAATGGATGAATAGGTTTTTTTTTTAATATGAGATATATAAATGTAGCCATACTTTAAAAAGAAAATGGAAAGGAAATCCTGTCATTCATAGCCACATGGACAGATGAACCTGGAGGGCATTAGCTTAAGTGTAATAAGCCAGAGAGAGAAAAACAAATACTTCATAGTATTTTTGTATGTGGGATTCAAACAAACAAAAAAAAACCCAAAAACATAGAATTCATAAAAAAGGAAGTAGAAAAGTGGTTGCTAGGTACAGGGAGGTGAAGAAATAAGAAAAGTAGGTCAAAGGGTACAAACTTTCAGTTATAAGATGAATAAAGTCTGGGGAGCTAAAATGTAACATGATCACTATAGTTATAGTAGATAACACTGTATTGTACAATTGAACCCTTCCTGGGATTACACCAAAACTACAACTAAAAGATTTTTTTTTTCTTTAATGCATAGGGGCTCCTGGGTGGCAGAGTCAGTTAAGCATCTGACTCTTGATCTCAGCTCAGGTCTTGATCTCAGGGTCATGAGTTCAAGCCCCCCACTGGCTTCCATTCTGGGCATGGAGCCTACTTAAAAAAGTAAAAAAGGCATATTCCAGTAGACACACAGATCAATGAAACAAAAGAAAGAACTCAGAAATAAACCCACAATAATAATTAACTTATGACAAAGATGACAAGAAAATATAATGGGGAAAAGACTTGACAGTGCTGGATTTCAAAGTAGAAGTTTCAAGGTCTCATTTCCATTGATGGCAACTGATCATCTTGTGGCCACAAGTCCTAGGCTTATTTCTAGGAGTTACATAACAAACAATGCATAATTCCCTAATGGAAAAACTAAGAAAAGAGAATGGGATTTTCTCCTTTGTTCCAGCTAGTCTGTTAATCCTATCTGTTGGACCAGGGATTTGTAGGTCTAGATTTATATCATAAATTGAGATCCAGTCCAGATCCATATGGAGTTCAGCATGATGCTACCATTCAGCATATGACCAAATTTACTATCTCTGTAAGGCAAGCCAAGAAGGCTTTGGATGTGGCATTAAATCACCTCTTCAGAGATGTAGTAGGTGGGGGTGAAAGCAACCATCTGGGAGGTACACCAATTTGGCAATCAAAGAATGGTAGACAAAGAATAAGTCATCAATAGTAATGCATTGCCACACAAATAGATCAGTACAGATGATTTTCCAGTTATGTCAAGACTAACACCTAGAATGAACTAACATAACACTTGGAGGGGAAAGTTGTCAAAAAGATAAAGAAGCTTTATCTGAATTATTATCTGACTAGGAAAATTGGAAGCCTAAGTAAATGCTCAAGGGTAAATTATATATCAGATCCTGAGAGTAATAAAACAAACTGGACATAAGCAGATTGAAGAAGAAAGAATCAGAGAAGCGATCATGAATTTCCAATACCTAAATATTTGTTTTATGAAGAGGAATTAGAATTGTTTCTAAGATCTCTTATTTTTATAAGTGGGTATAACCCACTGAATCTATACCTGGATCAGTCCACAAGGAAGTATGGATCTCCAGTCAAATTTGGTTCATATGTAGAGATGGTGTGTTACTATATGCACACTAAGAGTGCATGGAAAGTTTTATTACTCACATAATGAAGTTCTTCAGGGAAAGAAGTTCAGGCTCCCAGGCAGGTCTGAAAAGGGCTTGAGGACAGCAGGGAAAGGATATAAGCTTAGCTTTTACTGTAATGAAGCAATGGAGCTGGAGCAAGGAGTCCTTCAAACAGACTAAGGTTTGTGTAGTTCAATCTTTCTGCTAGTGTCAAAGGAGGAAATAAACTGGATTTTCTTATAAGTTTACCCAGATGTAGGGTAAAGTGAATGATGGAGCTTGAAAGCTGTCAACAGCCAAAACATCAATAATAAGGTCAGATTCTTTTTTACAATCTAATATACTGAATTTTTGAAATAGTAGAAGTTATACTTAAGAAGAAAAATCTTATTTTTACAGATAGTAAATATTAAAATGATAAAGAATTTATGGAAGTTTGACTATTGTCTTCTTGAGATTCTATGGCTATACCTTTGCATGATAAATAAGTTAACTTAGAAACATCTAATTATTTCAATTTCTGGATTAAACAAAGATGGTCTCAAATGCAGAACTTTAGAAAAATATTAAAACTGGTTTTGTACAACATATGATACAATATTTGTGTTATAAGAGTTAAATAATAACTAAATCAGATGAATATTTTTTAAAATATTTTATTTGTTTATTTGACAGAGAGAAAGAGAGAGATCACAAGTAGGCAGAGAGGCAGGCAGAGAGAGAGGGAGAAGCAGGCTCCCTGCTGAGCAGAGAACCTGATACGGGGCTTAATCCCAAGACCCTGAGATCATGACCTGAGCCAAAGGCAGAGGCTTAACCCACTGAGCCACCCAGGTGCCCCCCAATGTACTATTTTCTGAGAAAAAAGTAATCATACATATATGTCAGAAATAAAACTAGCTAGGGGTTACCATAAAGGCAAGTGAATAAATATGCATGTTTACTATTTTTGTCAGGGTATGTACTTTTAGCTCTGAACAATGCTTTAAACTTAAATATGATGGCAAACTAAATGATAACCTAGGACTACCTGAAATCCTACAATTGAAGGAGCTAGATTGAAAATGACAATACTACAAAATAGTGTACAGCTGACCCTTGAACAATATGGTTTCAACTGCACAAGTCTACTTACATGTGGATATATTTTAATAAATAGAATACAGTAGTGTAAGTGTATTTTCTTTTCCTCATGAATTTGTTAACATTTTCCTTTCTTTTGCTTACTTTATTGAAAGGTTATAGATTACAGTGCCTAATACATATAACATACCAAATATATGTTAATGGACCATTTGTGTTATCAGTAAGGCTACCAGTCAACAGTAGGCTACCAGGAGTTAAGTTTTTGGGGTGTCAAAACTTATACATGGATGAGAGGCAGTGTCTATGGAGACTTCTCTTCAGGAAAAAGATGTTGGCTGGTGCCACTTCCTTACACCGTCCTTCAGCATAATCATGAAGCCATGGTGAGAAGCAGCACAGCATTGACACTGGCTCCCTAATTTGCTCACGCCAAACCCCCTCCCCTAAGCTCAGGTGGGACTGCCCTTCTCAGTCAAGCTGCCTCAGTCCCAGTGTGGTAGGCTCCTCCTGTGGAAGGCCAGCACAAACCACTGCCCACATGATATCTCTAGAGCATGGAGTTTTAAAGGTCAGCAGTCTTGGATAAAATAGAGGCAGGAGAACACTGCACTGTTCCTGGAGAGAAGGCAGGCAGAAAACCCAGAGGCAGACAGCGTGGGAACACAGAACTGAGAAATGCCTTGGGTACAAAGAGGGAGATTATTTGCCATTCTAGGAGAATCACTGTTTTCATCAGAATCGCTGTTCACAGAGATGACTCTGCAGCAACAAAGGAGCTGACTGGTGCCATTTCCCTCCCCTGCCCTTCAGCATAAACACCCAGCTACCTGAGGGAAAAGCTCAGTGCTGACAACTTCTATACACTAAGCTCCTACCCCCTACCCCACCCTTGTGTTCTAAAGAAACTGCCCTTCTCAGTCAAGCTCGCCTCAGTCCCAAAGTGGTGGGTCCCTCCCCCAGAAGACCAGCACGAACCCCTACCTACACCACATCTTCCAACCAGAAAGTTCTTGCAGTGCCTTGGTTATGGTGGAGGTATTGTCAGGTCTCACTTCACAAGCACATCAAAGCACATCTAGTTAAAACTTGCCACATCCAGGCCAGGGACCAAACACTGCCCACAACAGGCAAGGAAAGCCTCTGTAGACAATTGGCCTAAAAGATAAAGCAACCACAACACAACAGCATAGTACTCGCAACACGCACTGGAGAAAGTCCCTGAATCCTCAGGCACTGGGCACTACATGACTTCTTCATAAGGCCATTACTTTCAAGAACAGAAGAAATAACTGGCTTTTCTAATATACAGAAGAAGATGGACTTAGATAAAATACCAAGATGGAGGAATTTATCCCAAATGAAAGGACAAGATATGACCTCAGGAAAAAGATAAGCAAAGAGACATAAGTAACATGTCTGATGGAGAATTTAAAGCAACAGTCATAAAGATACTCATTGGATTTGAGAAAGGAACAGAAGACATCAGGGAGGTCCTATCCACAGAGATAAAGGAGTCAAAAAAGAATCAATCTGAAATGAAGAATGAAATAAATGAGATTGGAAACTGACTTGATGCAATGAACAGCAGGCTGGAAGAAGCAGAGGAATGAATTAGTGACATAGAAGGCAAAATAATGGAAAATAATGAAGCCTAACAAAAGAGAGAAAGAATTATGGAACATGGGGATACACTTAGGGAACTCAGTGACTCCATCAAACATTATAGGAGTCCCAGGAGATGAAAAGAGAGAAAAGGAAAAAGAAAATTTATTTCAAGAATTAATAGCAGAAAACATCCCTAATTGAGGGAGGAAACAGACATCCAGATCCAAAAGGCACAGGGAACTCCCATCAAAACCAACAAAAGCAGGCCAACACCAAGACCTATTATAATTAAATTTGCAAGTATAGTGATAAAGAAAAAAAATCTTAAGAGCAGAAAGACAAAAAAATGTCCTTAGTTTACAAGGGAAAAACCCATAAGGCTAGCTGGAGACTTCTCAACAGAAAGTTCACAGGTCAGAAGGGAGTGGCATGTTATTTTCAAAGTGCTGAATGAGAAAAATCTGCAGCCAAGAATATTCTATCCAGAAAGACTATCATTCAGAATACAAGGAGATATAAAGAGTTTCCCAGACAAACAAAAACTAAAGGAGTTTGTGACCACTAAACCAGCCCTGTAAGAAACTGTTAAAGGAGATTCCTTAAGTGCAAAGGAGATGCCAAAAGTGAGAAAGACAACAAAGGATCAGAGAAAATCTCAAGAAACAATGACAAAACAAGTAATAAAATGGCACTAAGTACCTATCTATTAATAATTACTTTGAATATAAATGGACTAAACACTACAATCAAAAGATGTAGGGTGTCAGAATGGATTAAAAAAAAAGACCCATCTCTATGCTGTCTATAAGAGACTCATTTGAGACATAAAGGCAACTGCAGATGGAAAGTGAGGGGGTAGAGAAGCACTTATTATGCAAATGGGTGTCAAAAGAAAGCCAGCGTAGACATACTTATGTCAGACAAACTAGACTTTAAAACAAAGACTGGAATGGAAAGACAAAGAAGGGCATTATATAATCTTAGAGGGGACGATCCAACAAGAAGATTTAACTGTAAATATTTATGCTCTCAACATGAGAGCACCCAATATGTAAAATAATTAACAACAAACATGAAGGAACTCATTGATAAAAGCACAATAATAGTAGGAGAGTTTTACACCCCACTTACACCAATGGACAGATCATCTGAACAGAAAATAAACAAGGAAACAATAGCTTTGAATGACACACTGGACCAGATGGATTTAAAAGATATATTCAGAACATTACATTAAACCAGCAGAACACACATTCTTTTTAAATGTACATGGAAAATTCTGCAGAACAGTTCACATACTAGATCACAAAACAGGCCTCAGTGAATCTAAAAAGGTTGAAATCACACCATGCACCTTTTCTGACAACAATACTAGGAAACTAAAAGTCAACCACAAGAATAAATTTGGAAAGACCACAAATACATGGAGGCTACACATCATGCTGCTAAATGATGAATGGGTCAACCAGGAAATCAAAGAAGAATTAAAAAAAAAAAAAAAAAAAGAAGAATTAAAAAAAATACATGGAAACAAATGAAAATGAAAACACAATTGTCCAAAACTTTGGGATGCAGCAAAAGTGGCCATAAGAAGGAAATATATAGCAATACAGGCCTACCTCAAGAAGCAAGAAAAATCTCAAACAACTTAACCTTACACTTAAAGGAGCTAGGAAAAGAATAATAAATAAAGCTTAAAGCCAGCAGAAGAAAGGAAATAATAAAGATTAGAGCAGAAATAAATTATATAGAAACTAATAAATAAACAAACAAATAATAGATCTGATCAATGAAACCAGGAGCTGGTTCATGGAAAACATTAACAAAATTGACAAACCTGCAGCCAGACTTAATCAAAAAGAAAAAAGAAAGAAGACAAATAAGTAAAAATCATAAGTGAGAGAGGAGAAATAACAACCAACACCACAGAAATACAAACAATTATGAGAGAATATTATGGAAAACTATATACCAATAAATGGGACAACCTGGAAGGATTGGACAAATTCTTAGAAAAATATAAACTTCCAAAACTGAAAGAGAAATAAATAGAAAATTTGAACAGCTGATAAACAGCAAAGAAATTGAATCAGTAATCAAAAAACTCCCAACAAATAAAAGTCTGGGGCCAGATGAATTCACATACTTATTCTACCAACATTTAAAGAACAGTTAATACCTTTCTTCTCAAACTGTTACAAAAATTAGAAGGGGAAGGAAATATTCCAAATGCATTCCATAAGGCCAGCGTTACCCTGATACCAAAACCAGACAAAGACTCCACTAAAAAAGAAAACTACAGGCCAATATCCCTGATGAACATGGATGCAAAAATTCTTAATAAAATAGTATAAAATCAAATCCAACAGTACATTAAAAGAATCATTCACCACAACCAAGTGGGATGTATTCCTGGGTTGCAAGGGTGGTTCAATATTCACAAATTAATCAACATGATATATCACCTTAATAAAAGAAAGAATAAGAACCATATGGTCATTTCCACAGATGCAGAAAAAGCATGGACAAGGTACAACATCCATTCATAATAAAAATCCTCAACAAAGTAGGCTTAGAAGGAACAGAACATACCTCAGCACCATAAAGGCCATATATGAAAAACCCACAGCTAATATCTTTAATTGGGCAAAGAAAGCTTTTCCTCTGTGGTCAGGAACAAGACAGGGATGTCCACTCTCACCACTTTATTTAATATAATAATGGAAGTCCTCACTACATCAGGCAATAAAAAGAAACAAAATGTGTGCAAATCAGCAAAGAAGTCAAACTTTCATTATTTTCAGACGACATGATACTCCCTATAAAAAAAAAGATTCCACCAAAATACTGCTAAAATTGATAAATGAATTCAGTAAAGTCACAGGATATAAAATCAACGTACAGAAGTCTCTTGCATTTCTGTACATCGCTAATGAAACAGCAGAAAGAGAAATCAAGGAATCACTTCCATGTACAACTGCACCAAAAACAGTAAGAAACCTAGGAAGAAACCAAACTAAGGAAGTGAACTCAATGGTCAACTAATCTTTGACAAAGTGGAAAAGAATATCCAATGGAAAAAGGACAGTTTCTTCAACAAACGGTGTTGGGAAACCTGGAGATCAATATGTAAAAGTATGAAACCGGGCCACTTTCATGCACCATACACAAAAATAAATTCAAAATGGATGACTTGAAGCCAAAATGTAAGACTTGAAGCTATCAAAATCTTAGAGGAGAACACAGGCGGTAAACGCTTTGATACCGGCTGTAGCAGCTTCCTTTAAGACGTGTCTTCAGAGGCAAGGGAAACAAAAGCAAAAATAAATTATAGGGACTACATCAAAATAAAAAACTTCTACACAGTGAATGAAACAGTCAACAGAACTAAAAGAAAACCTATGTAATAGGAGAAGATATTTGTAAATTACTTATCTGGTAAAGGGTTAGTATTTAAAATATATAAAGAACTTATCAAACTCAACACCCAAAAAAATAATTCAGTTGAAAAATGGGCAGAAGACATAAATAGACATTTCTCCAAAGAAGGCATCCAGATGGCCAATAAACATATGAAAAGATGCTCAATATCACTGATCATCAGGGAAATACAAATCAAATCAACAATGAGATATCACCTCACACCTGTCAGAGTGGCTAAAATCAACAATACAAAATAAAAAAAGGCAGAACTGGTGAGGACATAGAGAAAGGGGAATGCTCTTGCACTATTGTTGGGAATGCACATGGTTCAGCCACTCTGAAAAAACAGTATGGAGGTTCCTCAAAAAGTTAAAAATAGAGCTACCCTATGGTCCAGCAATTGCACTACTAGGTATTTATATAAGGATACAAAATGCTAATTCAAAGTGATACATGTACCCTGACATTTATAGCACAATTATCTACATTAGCCCAACTATAGAAACAACCCATATGTCTATCGACTGATGAATAGATAAAGAAGATGTGGTATATACATGATGGAATATTACTCAGCCATTAAAAATAATGAAATCTTGCTATTTGCAATGACTATGGAGCTAGAGAGTATTAAGCTAAGCAAAATAAGTCAGTCAGAAAAAGGCAAATACCATATGACTTCACTCATATGTGGAGCTTAAAAAACAAAACAAACACATGGAAAGAAGAGAGAGAAAGAGACAAATCAAGAAACAATCTCTTACCTATAGAGAACAAACAGATGGTTACCAGAGGGGAGTTGTGTGGGGGGATAGGTAATATAGATGAAGGGAATTAAATATGTATGCTTATTATGATGAGCACAGAATAATGTATAGAAATGTTGAATCACTATATTGTACACTTGAAACTAATATTACACTGTATGTTATCTAACTGGAATTTAAATAAAAACATTTATGACAGTTATATGTGGTTTTTCAGCTATGTGAGGGGGGGTCTGTGTCTCTAACCCCCATGTTGTTTGAGGGACAAATGTACTTAGATCCACCTAACAGAATGATCCTCTATATTCCTCAATATTTTCAAGAGGAGAATTAAATCAAGCATATGTGTGCTATATCCACAAAGCTATTTGGTACACACCCACCTCACCAATCTTTTTGAGAGATCAAAAATTACTTAAGCAGAGGGTCTGACTTTGCTGATCCATCATTCCTGTGTCATTACACATATGGTTCCCAGGTGAGTTAACAGTTTAAAGCTGTACTTAAGTGTGTACTTAAAGTGTACTTAAGACTACCAGATCTCCTCTGTTATCTTGAAGTAATCAATGCATCCAATCACATGCTACTAAAAAAGCAGCATTACAATATGCTAGTACATTGCAATCTGACATGGAGCAAGTACCAGCCCTAACAAATCTTCAGCCCAGTATCGTTTTCAATAAACTGAAGAGAAAATTCTCACGACATTACCACTTCAGTTAAAAAATTCCACAATAATGCAGATCTCCACTTAATTTTCAATCTATGCTTTTAGTAAAAGGTGCATTTGAAGATTAAACCCTTCTCTGTATATATTTCATTCCAATAAAAGTGCCTAGTACTTTTTTTGTGATAGCTGCTTAATATTTTTATACCTTTTTTACTCCATTTCTTGGCAATGTGTTTACTTAAACTTTATGAAAGGACAGAGAGTTTTTTCATTTCAGTTTCACACATGGTGCTTCAGAATGGAGTTTGGAACTAATCACTGGGAAAGAGGGGAAGAGATGAGAAGCTAGAAGTATGAATCTGTAACCGATCACTGAAACATTGCATTTTGAAGCTGAATTCAATAAAGCAATCATTGGCTATTCTGATAATCCTGAAAAAGTTATTGGTGATTAACTAGAATTAAAAGTAATTGAGTAGAAATAGCCTCCTCCAATAAAAACCTGTGGTTAATCAAAAGAAATGAAATCTTGCCATTTGCAACAACGTGGATGGAACTAGAGAGTATCATGCTTAGTGAAATAAGTCAACTGGAGAAAGACAACTATCATATGATCTCCCTGATATGAGGAAGTGGAGATGCAACATGGGGGGGCCAGGGAGTAGGAAAAGAAGAAAAGAAACAAGATGGGATCGGGAGGGAGACAAACCATAAGTGACTCTTAATCTCACAAAACAAACTGAGGGTTGCTGTGGGGAGGGGGTTCGGGAGAGGAGGGTGGGGTAATGGACATTGGGGAGGGTATGTGCTATGGTTAGTGCTGTGAAGTATGTAAACCTGGCGATTCACAGGCATGTACCCCTGGGGATAAAAATACATTATATGTTTATAAAAAATTAAAAAAATAAAAACAAAAAAAATTAATTAATAAATTTTTTAAAACCTGAAGGATTAAAAAAAAATCTGTGGTTAATTTTTCACTCATGTATACTTAGTAAAGAAACTGGAAAATATTTAAAATAAAAAAAGAAAATTAAAATCACATAATCCTCTCATTTAGTAATATCTTCCTACTATTAACATGTTAGAGTTTTACTTCCAATAATATTAGTTTTTATGTGTGTGTGAGAATGTGTCCCTAAAAATATTTCTGTACATTTATTTCTGCATATAAAGATAAATATGCAAATAGAAGTATGCTGCTAACTTTCACTTTACTTAGTGTTATACTATAATTTTCCATGCTATTAAATTTCCCTCAAAAATACTAATTTGGGGGTGCCTTAGTGACTCATTCAGTTAAGCAACAAACTCTTGATTTCAGCTCATTCATGATCTCAGGGTCCTAGGATCAAGCTCTTTGTCCAGCTCCACACTCAACCTCTCCCTCAACCCTTCCCCTGGCTCGTGCATACGCTCACACACACACACACACACACACACTCTATCTCTCTCTAAAATAAAGTCTTTTTAAAAAGTCTAATTTTACATAACTATAAAATTTTCCATATTATCAATATGCTACAAATTATTTTCCCCATTATTGAACATTAAGTTTGTGTCAAAGGAAAGGGTTGAATGCCTTTCTCATAAATAATATGTCAACGGTCATATTTTTGTATTTAAAGATTTGTACTCATCTTCTGGTATTTCCTTTGAATATAAGAAATGCTCTTCTGGGTCACAGTATTTTGCCATTACACACTTATTCACAGTTCCTCACAAATGTGTTGCAACAGTTCACAATCCCATCAGCAGTTCATCATAATGGCTTTGCACCACACCCTTAACCATCCCTAAAATTGCCTTCTTAAAAAGAACTTCTACAATGTTATAAAGGATCATGATACTCTATTTCAAGATTATGTTAGATTTTTCTATGATTATTTTTCTATGATTTCTATGAAGCCAGGTATATTTCCTTTCTGTTATGTAGAGCTCCATGTTCTTTTCATATTTTTATATTGAGCTACTAAAGAGCTTTCAATTATTATTTATTTGTAGGGACACGGTTTTTAAAAACTAAGTATTTTTAAGTTCTATGTTCACTGTCTAAAATCAAATGCATCTGCTTCAAATAAGCTTTAGTAACTCTCCTATATTTCTAAATTAGCAAAAGATTAGACATAGAAAAGAATACATCAAAAGAACACTTCTTGCGTTCTTCTTTCACAGTGACCTCTAGGCATAGTTTTTGTATTTGCATCTTTAACTTGAGTAGAAGACATACATTTTGTATGAGATCAGGAGTCATCATTTTTCTCAGACATCCCCTTCATCTTTTTGAGACCTCACTGTGCATAATGGATGTGTCCACTTACACAAGTACAATGAAATTTGATGAATTGTGGAAAAGCATTCTTTCGTGGGGAAAGAGTGACACACATGTCTTTGGAATGTAAAGAATTTGACCCTAAGTAGACAGAGTCTCATTTTATATAAATAGTGCTCAATGGCAGTAACTTTCATCAACTTAAGCCATTATGTTCATTTTAGAGAAATAACAAAAGAATTGCTAAATTTTTCATAGGCTTTCATTAGAGAGAAGGACAATGTTCACCAAGTAAGAGTTGGTGTTGAAACTACAAATGCAACATTATGTGGGGAATTCCATGTCCAGAATCTGCCCTCTTGACAACAGGATAGTTTTTGACCTTTGACTTTAACAAATTGTGGTCAAGTTAAAACACTATCTGGAAATCCTCCAGTTAACATGTGCATTATATTGCAACTATGTTAAGAAATGGGAGAGAAAGATACTGAACTGTGAAAATCATTTGATCAAAATATTTCAATTTTGTTAAGTGGCATTACTTACAAAATACATTATTTTTAAAAGTCCACCAGCCAATTAAAGACAGATTGCATTGATATAAAAAGTGCAAGAATAATGAAGACCTAAACTATATTTTTTAACATAGGTTTGATGCATTTATACAAATATTTCCCTGATAATAGGCAGAAGGGCCCATTCCATACACATAAAAAAGATCATATATTGGGTCATAAAAGAATTCATTAGTCTAAAAATATGGAAATAATACAAAAAATTCTCTGACCATAATAAAATGAATTCAGTTATTAAAACGAAATAAGGAACAAAAGTCATTCCATTGAGAAATCATTTTGTTTAAATTTTAAAAATTAAAATCTTGTTTAAAAAACTTTTAGATCGGGGCACCTGGGTGGCTCAAGTCTTTGAGCATCTGCCTTCAGCTCAGGTCATGATCCTATGACCCTGGGTTTGAGCCCAGCATCAGGCTCCCTGCTCAGTGGGAGGCCTGATTCTTCCTCTCCCACTCCCCCTGCTTGTGCTCCTTCTCTCACTGTCTCTGTCAAATAAATAAATAAAATCTTTAAGGAAAAAAAATTTAAATCAAAAAACTGTAAACCAAAAAATCAAAATATCCAGAAAGTACTGATACTGGAGATAGTATATATTTTAGATATAAACCATAAAAAATAACTGAAATCTTCATTAAAATACAGTAATATTTTTACCTATCATTTAGGTCAACATCCAAAATGTTCAACAAAACACTCTATTGGGGAGATTATATGGAAAAAAGCATTTTCATTCATTCTTGATAGGAGTACAAAATACCACAACTCCTATAGAGGACAATTTGACAAAATTTAACAAAATTTAAAATGCATTTACCCTTTTATCCAGCAATTTTTCTTATGGGAATTAATCCTGAAGGAACACCTGAAGTGATTTACACAGAGGGTCATTTTCTTGTGGTACTTTTGTGTTAACAAAAGAGTCAGTGACAACTACCTATATTCATCTAAAGAGGACTGATTAACCTTTACATATATAAAGTTTTTCCATATTACCTATTTACATATTACATATGAAAATAAAGGTTACATAAGTGAAGATTTGGAAAAAGGGGGAAAAAAGGCCAAAGAAGCTTCTGTACCCTGAAATGGAAAATCTCCAGGACACATAAGTAAGTTAAAAAAAATATATTCAAGTACATAACAGTGTCATATCTTTTGTGTAGGAAGGTAATAATATATCTTTACATTTGCTTATACTTACATAGAGAAACACTGGAAGGTTACACAATAGCATAATAAAACATGGTTCCCTATAATATAGGGTGACCAGGGCAGGGGTGATAGCTAAATGGCTAAATGCATATCTTTATATATCTCACTTAGATTTTGAATTTTGTGAATAGACTGTAAATTCAAAAAAATGTTTAATTCAATAGGTATATTACCAAAGTACAATATATTATTAAATAGAAAGACTGTGTAGCAAGCACTCAATGAAATTTTGTTCAGAGAGTGTAAACAAATGGAAGGAAGGAAAGAGTGGAAGAATGTAAGGAGAAGACCAGACAAGGAAGGAGAGGGGCATAAATTCCGCTTGACTTTTAAAGTGTTCAGATCTTCCATTTCTATTTGAAGTTAATTTTAAGTATAGCATTTGTCTTATCAATGGACATTTCATGTGAATGTCATTGGAGAATTTCTCTAAGTAATGCTATTTCGAACCTAAAAGCATATATCTTCTTATGGATACATATTGTGTGATTATTGAGATACCATTCAAGTATACATAGCACCATGCATATAAAAATTAAAGTGTTTCATTCAAAAGAAAATTTGAGGTGGGTAGCCCTATTACTTAACTTCTTCAATCATTATAAAATTTGATTTAAATTTTTAAAATTAGTTTCCAAGAGTTGTATTTCATTCAACTTGACTGCATGTTTGAAAATGTATTTTAGTCTCATTCCTCATAGGATGCTTTTAGAGGACATTAAAACTGTGCTCCATTTTTCAGATTGGCACTATGGATGTGTTTATGTAGAAGTAAGAATTCTTATATATTTATTACTACTGCTAAAAAAAAAAAAACTTACCCGCAATAGAAAAAGTACATTTCAGGCAGTATAGTGCAGTTTGAGTGAAAGATTCAAACAGTAAAAAATTAGGTGTTTTTGAGAAGAAGGGGAATTCCACAGGTATATCATCCTAACTGTGATTCTTTGCCTTCAGTAAGTAGGTCCTTGTTGAGATTTAATCACACATATTTAATTAACTGCTAAATGTATCTGGCCATGCATGGGGAAGGCTGCAGCTGCAGGATGGACATCATAACTACGGATAGCCCACTTTTTCCAAGGAGTATAGCAATAGGTATGGTACACCGCTAACATTCAGACCATAAAACATATGAGTTTATGCGGGGTGGAAGAGTCCTCGATATGCTGCCCAGCAGAATGTCATCATTGTATGGAAAAGTTGGTTCCATGAACGCCATTCTTCCCCTTTCCCACAGATGTGTTTATCATGATTGTCCTAAACATGAGCAGTCATTGTGTATTGAGCATATGCAAGGCATACTTTCTATATTCATAAATTTCTGGAGCAAGGGGTGCCATATTTGGACTTCATGGAGCAACCCCCAGCACCACCCTGTGAGGGGCAAGTTTTGCATATCACTAGAGACCCGCTCTTGCAGCTGTGACTAGATCTGGCTTTTGGATTATTTCCCATAGAGAAGTGTTATATTTTTAATATTGATCTTTATTCATTTTATCCTGAATGAATAAATGAGGTGGAGGTATTCTGGGTCAGAGCCAGACTATCATTATTCACTTAAAAAATATATAATAACACTGTGGTCCCTCATACCCTGATTCTTACCTCAGGGGTAATACAAGAAGTCAGACAAAATGTTCTAGTGACACAAACTTCGAAGTCTGTATCTCCAAAGGAAAGGAGAACAATGGATTTTCTTTGTTTATATCCAGTAGAAAGACAGTTGTTTCTGTCTCTCTAGGGGAAGGAGAAGAAAAAGAAAAACAAAACAAAACAAAACAAAAGGCTTTGTTCCTGTGAGAGGAGATGGCAAGGATCCTGAGAATGTAAATACATCTTTCCAAGGGCCAGACAAACACTAGATGTCTCCTGCTTTTGTGACCTAGAGATATTGCCCATCTCTGGACTTCAAAGATTTAGGAATGTAAATACCTAGGAAGAGAGCTCTCCAGTCACTCTAGCATCTTGAAGCTTAACCTAGAGACCTAATCTAAATGGCCACAGAAATAATTGTCATGATATGTGAAGAGTAAAATGCTTCCAGGAAAAGTGAAAGCAAACACTTCCTAACTTTATGTTCTGTTTATCTCCCTTTCTCAGAAGACTAGGCTTTTTAACAGGAATACTGAGAAATCCCGGGAGTTTTATTTACCCACAAGAGGGAGAAAGTATGTTTTTTATGCAGCAAAGAAAATAATGAGCTCAAAATTGGTGACCAGTACTCTCGCAGTCATAATCATTAGTCTTGTTCACCAGTATTTTGATTACCATTTCTTACTCTCCTCTTTCAGTGATGTGGTAAAATCATGCTTTACCCTCCCTTGAAGTTAGACATAATCATGTGATTCCTATTGGCCCATAATATGGGAATGAAAGGAATATGTTCCTTTTGCAGGTAGAAAGCTTGAAAAATCAGGGCACCATGATCTCTTCCCTAAATGATAGACACCCGACACCTGGCATTCCTGAGTGAGGATGATGGGGCCTATAGCCAAAAGCAATTCCTTGAAATACATATAGAGTGAGCAGAAAACTCAATCTCTGATGTTTTAAGTTATTCAGATACTGTGATTACTTGTTATACAGCATACATGAAACTATCCCTTCTAACAATAAATACATACAAAGTAATCAAAAAATTGTTTTTGATCTAAAGTTCTAAAAGTTGATACACTTTGAGCTGTTTTCTCCTCTGGGATATGTTTCTCCCTTCCTCAAGCAACATGAAATGCTCAAGAAATCAATTTTCCAGAGATTGCATCTCTGGGGTCAGCACAACCCAAGTCTGATCCATTTCTCATCATAGTACATTAGATATTCAAGTTAAGATGTGAATTCTGTGAGAGCCCTATGTCAACCAATTTCTAGTTATATATACTTATACACAGTAGAACTTGAACTCTCTATAAGTGAGTTGTTTGGTTTAAGGAAATCAATCTTAGTTCATGTGCTTGCAAAATTTGGCAACAAACGTTATCTTTAGCTTACTTAAATACAAATAGGAATTTATTTGAGTATATCAGACAGTAAGTTTGAAGAGTGCACAGAATATTTCCGTGACTTTTCAATATTCCACAAACAGGGTCATTTCATTTCAGAGGAATTGTCTGAAAACGTCCTTTAAAAAGTTTGTTTGCTAAATTTTCTTGAGTCAAGACTATTTGTTTCCTAAGGTTAACCCTTCTTTATTGACTTTCCATTAGTGAGTTTTATTTACTATCTTGTGATGTCCCATAGGTAATTAATCAAAAGAATCCTTTTAAATGTCAATCATATACCTACACTTCATTGAACAGCTGATCTCCACGGACTGTCGTGGCAATTCAAGCAATGTGCTGCATTCATAAATTGTATTCATGACGCTCTAACTGAAAGCCAGGAAATAATTTACTAATAAATTAACTTCTCATTTTATAACCTCGGATTTTAAAACTGGTGTTTTTCATCTAAAGAGACAGTTGCACCTCAGAGAAAAACATATAATTATCCATTACATATCAGAAATGCAGGGGGAAGAAACAGATAAATTACTGCCCTTAAAATTTTTACTTATTAAAGGATTTAAGATTAAGCATAAACACAGAGTAGGCAATTACTTATACAATTCAACACAAAGATACTTCAATAGAAATGCCCAACGATTTAATTTGAGCTGGTGGTATTTGGAAGGCCTCCACTTACAACACCACTATCTACTTTAGTTGTGACTGTTGTGTCTTAAATGACAGAAACCAGATCCTCTTTCTGATGGCATCAACTAAGTAAGCAAGTTTTGTTACTTTTACCCCCATCCACGGAAAAAATAGTCTTACTTGAGAACTTGTTTGACATCAGCTCTGATTAAGTTTAGCCTTTTTCAAATTCATTATTTTTCCAAAATTATTTACTTTCTGAATATATCTATAAAGCCTAAAAGAATGACTTTATTAAAAATTAATAAGACACAAAAGAATAAATTTGTTTCTACCTAAAATGACTTTTAATAAAAATCCTGAAGTTTTCCAAAGATACTGATAAATCAATGTTTTTTGTTCTGCTTTTGTTTTTATTAAAACTGGCTTTTCTTACTAAGTCATAGATAAATCGAAATGAGAAAAAAATACAAAAAAAATTTTAAATAGACTTGATCAAAGACATATCTATTATCAGAGATGCAAACTTGGGGAAAAGTTTTATTTTCAATATACTTTCACGATTGTTTTAAACATTTCTTTTAATGTATCAAGACTGATTTACCTTCACAGATACTAGAGGTAAGTTAAGATTTAAAAATACTAACCTTAAACTTTTCCATTGTTACCTACACATTTATCTAATCACTAAGTAAGCCTAGATTAATTATAAACAATAAATCTCCTGGATTAACTCATTAAATGAGTGACTTTACTGAATTCTTCTGTGTCTAGATCAATTCTATTCCTTCAGTCAGTGGTTGAAGACATTTTTATTCAGATCTAATTAGACCAGCTCTCTGGCAACATATAGGCCAGTCTCTTGATGAACAAGATGCGATGAGCTGATGTTTTTTACAATAATAATATATCAAATCACATAAATATGATTTTTGTAACCAAAAGCAACTCAACATGCAAGTAACAATGACACTCTGGATCTTAGTATGAACCTCATCTTAAATTTTAAAATAATCTAGCCCAGACCAAAAATGTAAGAGAGAGAATTTGGTGTTTGCTATCTAAAGATTGTGGCCCTTTTATTCTGAGGACAACCAGAGAAGGAAAACTGAGAGATTCCAATATTTTGCTGTTTCAGAAAAGAAGGTAAAACCCCAGTTTCAGCATGAGTCTGAGAATGGCAGAGGAAATGGATGCCACGCTAGAAAGCTCTGTTACATAGTTGTCAAAATCTAAAAAAAAAAAAAAAAGAAAGGTTTTTAATTCTTTTTTTTTTTTTTTAAGATTTTATTTATTTATTTGACAGAGAGAGATCACAAGTAGGCAGAGAGGCAGGCAGAGAGAGTGAGAAGGAAGCAGGCTCCTGCTGAGCAGAGAGCCCAATGTGGGACTCCATCCCAGGACCCTGAGATCATGACCTGAGCCGAAGGCAGCGGGTTAACCCACTGAGCCACCCAGGCGCCCGAAAGCTTTTAAATTCTTAAGAATTAGAATGCAGTCAGCCAGATATGCAATTGATATTATCAGAGATTAAACAAAGTATAATACTTTAAGATTTAAGAATACTAACCTTAAACTTTTTTAGTGTTTATCACTGAAAAAGTGATAAACTATCAATTTAATACCAAGTAAGTGTTTGGAACAAATGATCTATTAAGTTTCTCCTTTATCTTAGGTCTTTGATTTTATAACACACAAGGAAGCAAAAGAGTTTGGATTTTTCTCCCCCCTTAATACCTAAATTGTCTTTTTTTTTTTTTTTTTTTTAAGTCTCAAAAGAAGAGTTAGTAAGAACAGACCTTGAGTTGAGTCCCAACTTTCTCAGCCCTGGCTCCCACACCATCTCTTGGGAAAGAGATGTGAGTGTTCAGTGAATCAACTCCTCCAAGGGCCTTGGGGTTCAAGTGGAAGTTTTGCACTGATACTCTGAGGTTTTGGCTCTGAGGAAGAAAGCAGGAATTTTAAGAGTTTTAACACATCATGTATTCTTTTGTTCCTGCTCTTGCATAAGTTAAAAAAAAATTTTCAGACGAAATTTTTCCCAAATTTCCCTGATACCAAAGGCAGCCCAGAGACCTCATAGCGGACTCTAAAGGACCAGCCATCCCTGGGCCCCATCCTTGATATGGTCTCAGGATACTTGTAGTAAAGAGCATGGGGAGGGGGAGAACTTTAAAGTAACCCAACACTTTTGCATTCCAGGCAGCTGAGCTTGGAATGAGACCTCATTTCCTCACAGCATTACAAAACTGTACCTCTCAACCTTCTAAGGGACTTGGGATATTTTAAGTTATTTCTGTTGGCATCATATAGCACAGAATAGACGGTCTATAATAAGAAAATAGAGTAATTCTGTCCTCTTTTCACCTCCTTTCCTCACTATTTCTCAAACCAACAACAAAAAAATTTTGGTGATATTTCAGAAAAGGAATGTGACAGGGCCTGTTTCATTTTAAAACAGTAGTTTCTGAAGATATTTCCTTAAGCATCATGATACCATGTTGCATTCCTTCCAAAGAAGAGGCTAATATCATTTGTTTGTTTTGTTAATCTACTAAATTCCATCTCTGAAAAAAAAATATTGAAATAATGGATGTGAAAATGTCTGAAACAGTGCCTGGCACTTACAAGCCAGTTAATAAAGGTGTACTTTATGAAGTAACTGACATTATTGCACTTATTTGTAAAACCAAATGTTCTTGTTTAAGAAATTTTATACAATTTAAAATTCCATTATCCACATGGCTGGGAGAACTAAGCACTCAAGGGTCAAGGCTTTAAGTGTCATACGAATTTTAGATCAACAAAAGAATAAGAAAATATGGCATATTTGGCAGCTAATCTATATGGTAAAAGTACATATAACATATATGGTAATTCTTTCTAAGAGTTGTCTTCAAATCCTATTGGAAATTAGACTATTTTAAAATAAGTCCTTGTCTATTACATAAATTTGCATCTTGAGTATAATCACAATAAGTTAAATGTTGCTATTTCTAATTTGTTCAGGAATAAAATGTTGATGTAAAGGCCTCCTTAGGATGAAATTGTTATAAACACGAATGCCTAAATCATTCAGTCATATAATGGTGAAATCTTACCCCCCTGAGGATGAAATAACATGAAGTATGAATTAAAGCATGATTCAATGAGTGATAAAAATGTAGCTTACTTATATTTAAAAATATAGCTGACTTACATTTCATTAAGAGTTTACTGGTTATCGACATTAACACTCACCGAGATAAATAACTCATTGATGGGGGACAAAGAACACCCAGTAAAATACTTGGTGCACTGTAGTTGTGTTTTTCAAGATAACACTGGTGACAAAGTCTCCACGTGTTACATCAGAGCCCATCGGATATCAGACTGGTTTTAGGACACTAGGCAGTTATCTCTGTGATATGATTCAAGGACACTAGACAGGCCAGGATGCCCTTCCTAACCCTCCATATGTGCTGACTGACTCATGACATTCCGGAATGCTTTATCCCTCAGATCAGAGGTTGTAAGCAAGAGTGTCCTTCAGGGTTCTAAAATATTCTATTTAAAAATACCAATGTCCCACCAGACTTGATGAATCAGAATATTTGGGGATTGGATAAAGAATGTGTGAAACTTTGATGTCTCATAAGACCAATCCCTTTCCGCATCCTATCCACACACCTATTGGAGCCCTCACCTAAAGCTATTTGCAAACATTTGTATTTTAGTATGAATTTTCTGAATGCAGGTTTTAAAGAGGTAAAGAAAAGAAGAGTCCATCAGTGTAACTGGGGAAAGATCAAGGCAAAAAAATTCAGGAAGTGATAAACTTAATCTGATGTGTTACATCCAGAAGAAATTTATAAGAGAACAAAATTTTATAGGACTTAACATGAACCAGACTTTAGCTTATGTTTCTTTTCAAAAAGAAATCTATAAAACAGCAAATATCTGTAATAGTTTGAAAAGCTTTCAACAATACACAAACTAGAGGAAAATTAAGTAGAAAAATTACAAAAAGTCCCCCTACTACAAATGGACAACAATTAATAGAGATAAATAATATTATACAGTGCTTATGAACATTTACAGATGCCTTTCACATACTTCGTATCATTTAAGTATTAAAACAACCTTATTGTTTGGTAGATGTAAGTGCAAGTACATAGTGATTAACACTATCTTATGGATGAAGAAACTCAACTTTCTCAAAGGAAAAATATTCTTCTTGTGTCCCTCATCAAACCCTAGAGAATCCTCTTGCTAACCGTTTCTTAGCTAGGTTCCAAACCTTTCTTAGTGGCATAGAGAACATTTAGATGTTCTTCTAAAGTTCTTTGGCATTAAAGGAGGCTGTGAATTACGGCAGGCCCTCTCTGTCTACTGCTTCCATGTTATTATGTTATAGTAAATATCTTTTTGACTAACATGACCTAGTATTCCAAATAAAGTGTGAGACACTAGTGGTCTACAATCTTGGATTTCTAAATTTATCTTCAGAGTTCCACTATCTGCAATCTATATCTGACAGAGGTAAGTTCAAGGTCAACGTCTAATGTTGTAGTTCCGCTCTAGCTTCTATCTCTCTTTTATTTTTATTAGTCTAGCAAAATAACTATTGACTGTGTTGATCTTCACGAAGAACTTTTAGTTTCAATTGATTTTTATCTAATAGTTTTCTCTTTTCTCTTTCATTGATTTCCACTCTGACTTTATTATTTTCATCTTCCTCTTATTGGCACTGGATTTGGTGCTCTGTTTTTCTAGCATCCTAAGGTGGAAGCTGAGATTACTGATTTTATTTTTATTTATTTATTTATTTGTGAGAGAGAGAGAGAGAGAGAGAGAGCAAGGGCGAGTACAGGCAGACAGAGTGGCAGGCAGAGGCAGAGGGAGAAGCAGGCTCCCCGCCGAGCAAGGAACCCGATGTGGGACTTGATCCCAGGACGCTGGGATCATGACCTGAGCCGAAGGCAGCTGCTTAACCAACTGAGCCACCCAGGCGTCCCGAGATTACTGATTTTAAATCTTTCTTCCTTTCCACTATGAGTGCTTAACGCTATAATTTTTCCTCTAACTACAGACTTCTTTCTGTTGTTTACTTCTAATTTAATTCTGTTGTGGAGAATATATTTGATATGATTTCAATCCATTTGAAATTGTTAAAACTTGTTTTATATCCTAGCACGGGGTCTGTCTTGGACAATGGGTCTTGTGCACTGAAGAGTGGGTGCATTCTGCTATTCTCAGAGGAAAAGTTCTCAGTATGTCAAGTCAAGCTGGTGATAGAGTTAGCCAAGTCTTCTGTCATCTTACTGCTTTTTTTTTCTAGTTGCCTTGTCAGTAACTGTGAGAGGAGTACTGAAATCTCTAACTATAATTACTGAGTCGTCTATTTCTGTTATAATTATGTAAGACTTTGTTTCATTTATTTAAGGACTCTGTTTAAATACATTTATTTAAGTGAAGTCACTAAATCTTTTCAATGTATTGGCCACTTTATTAATTAGAAAAGTCTGTTTCTGTCTCTAGTAATATTTCTTGTCTTAAACTCTACTTTGATATTAGTATAACGACTTCAGTTTGTTTAGAGTTACTATTTGAATGGCATATCATTTTTTCCGTCTTTTACTTCAACTATTTATTTCTTTGAATATAAATAAAGTATTTTTCTTGCAGAAAGCATAGGGACGAATCTTAGTTTTTTATTCAATTTGAAAACACTGCCTTTGATTACAGTTTAGTCTATTATACATAATTATTGTTAGGCCTCTATTTACACTTTGCTGTGTTATTTTCCTGTATCTCATCTTTCTCATTCTTCTTTCATTGCCTTCTTTTGGAATAACATTTTTAGTTTATCATATTACTTTCTCTGATGATTTTTAGCTTTATATATAATATATAATACATACACACATATATAATATTTAATTCTTCATTTATTTTATTTTTCTTCATCAATACTCAGCATATTTTATTCCACACTGCATTTGGGTCTTCATTGTTTCCATAAGAAATGAGTTATTAATTGTATTGTTGCAAATCATTTTTACTTTACTGCTTTCAAGATTTTCTTTTATGCCTTTGGCTTTCACAGTCTGACAGTGTGTAAAGGTGTTATTCTTTTTGTGTTTATCTTTCCTATTTTCTGGGATCCGGGGCATTATATTTTTCATCAAGTTTGGAAAGTTTTTAGCTATTATTTTTTCAACTTTTTTTTTCTCTTCTCTATCTCCTCGTTGGAGATAGGAGATAGTTGGAATTCATGGTGATTCTCATATTGATGGTGATTATTTCTTCTGCCATTTCAAATCTGTTGATCCCTTGTTCTAGTTATGATTTTCAACTTTAGAATTTATTTCCTTTTTTTTAAGATTTTATTTGTTTATTTGACAGACAGATATCACAAGTAGGCAGAGAAGCAGGCGGGGTGTGGGGGAAGCAGGCTTCCTGCTGAGCAGAGAACCCAATGCGGCTCGATCCCAGGGCCCTGGGATCATGACCTCAGCTGAAGGCAGAGGCTTTAACCCACTGAACCACTCAGGCGCCCCAGAATTTATTTCCTTTTATATAGTTTACACTTCTTTACTAATATTCCTTATTTACTAACTCATTGTCATCCTAATTTACTTTTCTTCTTTGAATAGCATTTTCTTTACTTCTGTGAATGTATTTATAATGGGTACATTTAAATCTCTGCTCAATTGAGCAGATGAACCCATACAGAGTTTTATTTACAGCTTCTGCTTCCGTAACTGACTATAAGTCACACTTTATATATTTTTTGAAAGTTCTCTTTTAGATGATCTACTGTAGTGACGGTGGTTTGTTTGTTTGTTTTTTTCTGGGTTTATTGGACTTTTAAAAAGTCCTTGTCTGTATTTAAACTGCAGAATCTATCTGCTCCAAAGTTGCCTGTGTCTTCATTCAGGTTTTTCATTCTTATGTTGATTTTTTAGCCTGGCTTCCTAGGTATTGCCCTCTGTTTTCACCTAAGGGGTTAGATAATGTTCGAAACTGAGGTTTTGCTTAAACACCTTGACCATGCAGTTTCCACCCTCTGCTGATTTATCTGTATTGGTTTGAGACATGCAATCAAAGTTACAGCCTGTTTTTGTGTCTTCCTAGGTTTTCTTCTCCTTCTTTTTTTTCCCCCCTGGACCTTTAGATATCTCATGTACATGCATAGGTTCCCAGTCAGCCTGTGGACACATGGAAGGCTTATCTCAGCACTTCCATGGCTCCCTCATCTCCCTATGAAATATCTGGTTGGAAGATTTTCCTGCCCATTCCCAACTGAACCCATTACCACTGTTAATCAGCAAAGCAGGGGTTTTGCCTCCTACCCTGAATTGGTTCAGTCTATCCCCTTTGGCAGCAAAGCCACAGGTTTTTGTACCCAACCACAACTTGTGAATCTAGATCCTGTTATCCAACTAGGGCCTCAGAATGTGAGCAGTCCCAAGGAAACGGCCAGGAACTCCTGCCATCCTTACCCAAAGCTCTCACAAGTTTTTAGGAATTAATACTTCTTTAGTTGTTATCTGTTTTGGATCAATTTTCTGTGCCCTTCCATGATTGGTTTTGACCTTTTTGTCCTGTTTTATATACTTATTTGTGGACATGATTTGCCAAGCTATTCACATAACTATTATTTCATTGATATGTCAATCTGCAAAAGGCAGAAATCATAGAGGCAAAAAGGTCAGTTTCTGGGAACTTGGTTGGGGTAGAAAGACGTTCTAACTACAAAGGAGGCGTAAGAACTTATTAAAGTGATAGAAATGTTTTATACCTTCATCTTAGTTTTGGTTTCATGCCTACATGTATTTATCAAAACTCATAAAATTTTACACTAAAAAAGGGCAAATCGTACTATTGGTAAATTGTACTATTGGTAAACCTGGCTTTACAAAAACAAAAATATAGTTATCTAACCTTTGTTTCGTATCCTATCATTGCCAAATAAGAATGATAATTACATTAGCTTCCCATTGTTGCTGGAATAAATTACCATGAGCTCAGTGGCCTATCGCAAAACAAATGTATTATTATACAGTTCTGGAGTTCAGAAGTTCAAAATGGATCTCACTGGGCTAAAATTAAGCTGTCAGGAAGGCTGTGTCCCTCCTGCGGCTTGAGAGAAAAATATGTTTACTTGATTTTAACAGCTTCTAGAAGATGCCTGTCTTCCTTGACTTACCTCTTCCTTCCTTACCTCTTCCTCTATCTTCAAAATGTGCAACAGAGCTTCATTAAATCTCTCTCTGACTCTGACCTTCTGCCTCCCTCTTCCACATTTAGAGAATGCTTATGATTACATTGGCCCCATCTAGATATTTCAGGATGAGCTCCATATTTTAAGAGCTGATTAATATCCTTAATTCCATCTGAAACCCTTTCCCTTGCCATGGAATATAATATGTATTATAACATATTCACAGATTCTGAGGATTAGGAACTGAACAACTTTGGGATGCTCACCACAATAATACTTACTTCATGGGTTTTTTGTGAGGATTAAGTGAATTACAAATATGAAAAAAACTAAAACAACACCAGGAAATAATAAATACTCAGTACATTAGCTCTATCATTATAAATTATTAATACTATGTAGCTTCTCATATTGGGGTCATGCATGGACAAAAAGGGGAGTATGAGAAAAGGTAGGAAAGCATAGATCAACACAATCCTGTCACACTCTCAATGGCACTGAATGTGGAAATACCAATATAATAACTTTCACTCAAAGAGTCATCATTTATCCCTTTATCTCTCTGGATTTCTGTTATAATGTTAAACCTATACATAACCAAATCACTAAATAAGCTACCCAACTAATTTTGCAAGGGAGAAAAAATTTTAAAACCCTTCTAATTTCTAGATCCTCAGGCCATTACCAAGGTGAATAAAGTGACTGTGTATCATGAAAAATGGGCTTATTCTCAGAATTCCCATAAGACTCAATTTAACTACTTTTTATGAATCCATCCATAGACATATTCAGCCTTCAGGCACTATGAAGTTCTTTGTTATACCACAGCAGGTTACGTCATTCTCAAGCTTGTGGTTACATGTAAACTGGAACAGGAGCAAGCCAGTTGTATTTTTCAAATTACTAAGAGGTTAGTTAGAATAGAAGTCATTATTCTCAGTCTAGGATATACAAACCAGCTAAGCAAAAGAGAATATTAATGATTCAAACTTAGAACCTTCATTTATTCATTTTTTTTATTATCGCTACTCCATGCAATAAAAATGCTTCATTCTTTCAGATGGGAAAAAAATATATTTCCCACGTATGTACTCAGTACCCTATCATCTTATAGAGATATATTTTTACTTAGTAATTAAACAGAGCTACTCCGAAGTAGCTAACGTACTTTAAGATTAACTTGGCCCAGTAAAATCAAATATTAAAAGTGTGTTTGGCATAAGGAAATAACTTCTGAAAGAAATGCAAGTTCACACTGGAGTAGCAAACTTTGAACAAACATACATAACAGAACTAAAGCATTGTCAGAAGAAAATCCAGTTTCAAATATCACATTAACATATAAAATAATAAAATTAATAAAATAATAAAATTAATGAATAAAACATTTATCTTGAGAAATTATTTAAAAATTTATGAAAAGTAAATAGAAGGAATGAAATATAAAGAGACTTTAAGGGGCATCTGGGTTGGCTCAGTCAGATAAATGACCGACTCCATTTCAGCTCAGATCATGATCTCATGGGTGGTGGGATTGAGCCCACATCAGGCTCCATGCTCAGCAGGAAGTCTGCTTGAAGAGTCTCTCACTCTGCCCCTCCCCCAATTTGCGTGCATGCTCACTCACTCTCACTCTCTCTAAAATAAATAAATAAATCTTAAAAAAAATCTTTAATAGGTTAAAAATAATTAAATTAATAGAATAAAAAATAAATCTAAGAATTATCTTCACTTAAAATACAAAAAAATAAGCAAACCATTAATAATCTCATCAAAGACAAAAGAGTAAAAGCACAAATACAAAATATTGAAATGTTTTTGTGCAAATAACCATGAATAGAAAAAACACAAAAAATTATGAGAAAATGTTTTGTTCATTACTTTGTTCAATGACAATAAGAACTTGTATGAAATAAATTGTTTTCTGGGAACACATATATTAAAATTAAACCCCAAAATAGTACATAATATTACCAGACCAGTTACTCTAGAAGATGTTACTATAAAGCTATTTTTTCCAAAGATTAAAGAAAGGTTCAAAAAGTTTCACAGGGATTTCTACTAAACCTATAAGGCAAAAGATAATTACAGAGAAATTCATACTATTCACAAAAAGAGAGAAAAGAATGAGAAGAACTCAAATACTCTTTAGAAAATGATCATAGTATGGATCCAGAACCCAAAAACAGTAGCAGAAAAGCAAAACAAAGTAAAAATCATTCTTATTTAATAATTATGAATAAAAAAATAGCTAAAAGAATCCAAAGCACATTAAAATTAATAATGCAGCTTAAGAAGTATTATTAATCTAAAAATGCAAGGATGGTTAAATGTTACTCTATTTATATAAATTTGCATATTAAGGAACCAATGAAGAAAAATCATACAGTAATTTCCATACATAATGAAAAGTCATAAGAAAACTAACATAATTATTGGTATTCTCAGTAACATAAGACATTTCAGTTAGTTAAATCATTCTTAATTGGGAAACATTAAGAGCATTTTAATTAAAATCAAGAATAAAACAAATATGTTCTTTTCTACCACCGTAATTAACATTGTTCTGAATATATTCAGATCATAGAAAAAAATGTAAAAATTGAAAATAAGGAATGTTATATCATCATTAAATTTAAATTACATCTTTGTTTTCTGGAGCAAAAAATAGGAGAATCAGGAAAAGAATTACAAGCAGTAAGAAAATTTATTGAAGTTAGGTGGAAAATTAAATATACAAAACTAATGATTTGCACATCAACAAATAACTTCTAGTTGTAAGACGTGATCTATTTAAAAATAACACAAAAATAAGTAAAATATCAAGAAACAAATTGAAACATGCACAATGTACATAAGAAACATTTTAAATTCTACAGAAGGATGCAGAAAGGGGTTTGAACAACTGTATGGCACAACTTACTATGAACAGAAAGACTTCACATAATAAGATATTAATTTCTAGGGCACCTGGGTGGCTCAGTGGGTTAAAGCCTCTGCCTTCGGCTCAGGTCATGATCCCAGGGTCCTGGGAATGAGCCCCCCATTGGGCTTTCTGCTCAGCAGGGGGCCTGCTTCTTTCTCTCTCTGCCTACTTGTGATCTGTGTCTGTCAAATAAATAAATAAATAAAATCTTTTTAAAAATGTTAATTTCTTACAATTAACTTACAATTTTTTAATTACAATAAAAACACAATATTGATTTATTTTTGGAATTAAACACACTGACTTTAAATTTCATAATAAAAATTAATAATCTTATAACACCAAAGGCATATTCCATGAAGAAATATTTGATAAGCTGAACTCCATTACATTTAAAAACCTCTGCTCTGTGAATGAAATGTCAAAAGAATGAGAAGACAAGTCACAAAATGGGAGGAAATACTTGCAAAAGATGAAGAACTGTTATTCAAATATACAAAAAGCTCAAAAATAAGAAAATAAACAACCCTATTAACAATTAAGTCAAAGGCCTTAACAGACACCTCACCAAAAAAGATATGCTGATAACAAATAAGTATATGAAAAGGTGTTCCATATCATATGGAAATGCAAATTAAAACAACAATGAGATACTACTACACACCTGTTAGAGCATCCAAAAGCTAGAATACACCAAAAGCTGGCAAGGATGTGGAACAACAGGAATTCTCACTCATTGCTGTGGATATGCAAAATAGTACTGCCAGTTTGGAAGGTACCTTGGCAGTTTTGGGTGTGTGTGTGGGTGGGTGTATGTGATATGTTTTAAGAAACTCAGCATAAGTATTACTATAAGATCTAACAATCATGCTCCTTGGTATTTACCCAAAGGAGTTGAAAACTTAAATCCAAAAGCACATATGCATGGATGTTTATAGCAGCTTTATTCATCATGTTCAAAACATGGAAGCAACCAAGATATCCTTCACTTGGTGAATGAATAATTAAACTATGGTAGGTCAGACAATGGAATATTATTCAGTGCTAAAAAGAAATTATTTATCAAACCATAGAAAGACATGGAAGAAATTTAAATACATATTACTGAGTGAAAAAAGGAAATCTGAAAAGGCAACATACTGTATGGTTTCAATTATATTGTTCTAGAAAAGGCAAAACTATAGAGATAGTAAAAATATCAGTGGTTGCCAGGGGTTGAGGTGAGAGGAACAAATGAGTAAGAGGAGCATTGAGACTTTTTAGGACAGTGAAAATTGTATGATGTTATAATGATGAATGCATTTTATTATACATTTGTTCAAACCCATGTAGTATATAAGAACAAGAGTAAATGGTAATGTAAACTATGAACTCTGGGTGATAATGATGTATCAATGTACGTTCAAAAATTCTAACAAATGCACCACTCTTGCAAGGGTAATGAGGAAGGCCATGCATGCATGGGGGTAGGGAGAATATATTAAATCTCTGTGTCTTCCCCACTCATTTTGCTATAAATCTGAACCATTCTAAAGAAAATGAAATCTTTTAAAAAAATCAATAAGAGAGTTTTCTTCACACTGAGGCAGAAGAGAGCTAAAAAGAATGCTTCCCCTCTAACAACAAGAAAAAGCCAGATAAACTACAAAATCCTACATATTCTTGAACCTATCAAAAAGCTGTTGTCACAGAGTAACACCAAGTAACCTGGAAATCCAATAAGGAGCAGGCATCCATAGCTGTCAATACTACAGTATTGACCATCTTATATGATGGTCTATGAGACCATCTCATCATCTCATCATCTATGAGAGAACCTATGTTCTCTCATAGACTATGAGAGAACATAGGAAGAAAGCAGAACCATCAGGCACAATGATAAAAATTTCATCTGAAATTTGAATACATTGCTAAAGACTGAAAATGGGCTAGCATAACATTTTAAAACTGATGACAGCCCCAGGCACAAAAGGAATTTGCATTTACTCATGAACTCTTTTTCAAAAAATTTCCAGTGGGTAGCAAATGAAAGAGTGGGGGCAGCATAAGAGACTGAAGAGAACCATGACTGCCGGTCAAGACATGAAGGAGAGGATTCGCTGCCACTGCTGGAAAGGCAAAAATCATGTTTCCCTGCCTGCTTCCTTATCTCCTAAGAAGCAAATGCCTTAGGGAGAGAAAACAAGACTTGTCAAACTTGGGGCATAAAGATCCATTGAGGAATTCCTACAGCCAGCTCAGCAGTAGACTTGTCCTGGCTGAGGAAAGAATCCATGAACTTGAAGATAGGTGAGTAGAAATCACCCAAAGGTAAACACAAGGGGAAAAAAATAAAAAGAATAAAAGCAAACAGGGTAGAGCATCAAAGAGATGTGGGGAAATGTCAGATCATCTAAATATTTGTATTTGGAGTCCCAGAAGGAGAACAGAGAGCTCATAAGACAGAAGAAATATTTGAAAAGATAAAAACCATAAATTTTCCAAAAATAATGAAAAACATCAAAACTGAAATTCAAGAGCCTAAAAGAACCCAAAGCAGTATTAAAAAATATATATACACAGACATACCATATTCAAATGCTGAAAAAGATAAAAAGAAAATCTTGAAGACAAGGTGGGGGTGGAGGGTAAGGGAAGACCCATCACATATAGAGGAGCAAAGACAAAAACTAAAGCAGCTTTTTTATCAGAAACCACACAAGTGAAAAGATAACAAGCAGCATCATTATGTTCTGGAAGAAAAATCTGAAAATCTATCATATTCATATCCATATCCATACCTAGAGAAAACGTTTCTCAAAGAAACACACAAATGATTGCCCGAAGAATCCACTGAACTACAGCTTCATTAGCATTAAATATTTATGTTGGGAGAGAAGAATGTCCCAAATCAGTTATCTAAGTTTCTACCTTAAGAAACTAGGGAAAAAAGGAGGCGCCTAGGTGGCTCATTCGATTGAGCATCCAACTCTTGGTTTCGACTAAGGCCATGATCTCAGGGTCACGGGATCGAGCCCCATGGGGAATCTGCTTGAACTCTTTCTTCCTCTCCCTCTCCCTCCCTCCTAAAATAAAATAAATTTTTTCTCTCTCTAAAATAAATAAACAAATCTTAAAAAAAAAAAAAGAAACTAGAAGAAGAAAAGCAAATTAAACCCAACACAAGCAGAAAGGAGAAAATAATAAAAAGCAGAACCAAAATCAATTACATTGAAAACATACCCAAAAATAAATAAATAAATAATAGAAAACAAGTGAGTGAAACCACAAGCTTGTTTTCTTTCTTTTTCTTTAATTAACACAATTGATAAACCTTCAGCAAGACTGATGAAGAAAAAAGACGAAGACATCAAAAATCAATATGCAGATTCGGTTGATATTACCATGAAAAGGAAAATCAGGTAACTGGATTGTGAGATGCACAACACAGAAATAAAATAAAAGTTGTGCGATGTAAGAACAAGCAGTCAAATTAGGAAATGGGAAAAAAGGACCATTAAAACTGTCATAGCTAGATAGATTGACAGGGTTATATGTGGAACTACAAAGGAGTGAGCAAAGGAGTGACTGATTAAGAAATACTGGAAAGATTATTTAAGACCTTTATGGAGAAAAATGAATTCGCTCAAATGAAATTTTGATGTATTCAGTGTATGAAAATGTGAAATGTAACACTCTGCAGTTAATTTTAAAAAGGTTATCAGAAAGCATCTAGTGGAGCGCCTGGGTGGCTCAGTCGTTAAATGTCTGCCTTCGGCTCAGGTCATGATCCCAGAGTCCTGGGATGGAGTCCCACATCAGGCTCCCTGCTCATCAGGAAGCCTGCTTCTTCCTCTCCCACTCTCCCTGCTTGTGTCCCCTCTCTGTCTCTCTCTCTGTCAAATAAATAAATAAAATCTCAAAAAAAAAAAAAAGAAAGCATTTGGCATAAGGTGAAATACTGATGAGTACCTCAAAATTAAGGATCTTTGCTTTGCAAAGTTTTGAGAGAACATCAGGGGGAAATCCTGCAAACAAAAAGACAAAAAAAAACAATAAAATGTTATCTAGTATATTAGAGTCTCTTACAAGATTGGAAAACACTGGAATCTTGAGTTATAACAGATAGAAATATATATGAATAAGAAGTGAAACTTCACAGATTGAAAAACATAGGAGGATATTTCAAATCTCCCTAATCATCAGAGAAATGCAAAGTTAAATATCAGTTATCACTTTGTATGCAACAGATTAAAATAATCAGAGATATGGGATACCAAATGTTGACAAGGATGTGAAAAAATTTGAACCTCACATGTTTAGGGTAGAAGCATAACCTGGCACGGCTATGTGTGGAAAACTTGTAGTACACAGCAACAATGAGTATGACCCAGCAATGCTATGATGCCCAGGAATTTGGATGTAGAAACATTCATGTATAGCTCCATATGGGGGTAGATCCACATATGTTTCTTACAGCATTATTTTGATCATGAAAGCTGGAAGCCTCCTATGTGTCCATTGCTGGGAAATAAGCCTGAAAAAAAACAATAGACATATTAAAAATTATCATGCAGTAATTCAGAAGTCATGAACATGAAGTATAGAATAGATCAATAACATGATACCCTTAATATGATTTTTAAATATACACACACTAACCAATAGGTTACAGTTTACAGAACTATACCCATATCCAAGAAAATACCACACCTTAGAGTAATGCCTATGGTAAAGGGGAATTGAAAAAATGCATTTGGTGATCAAAGATGAAGACAAAGGTAAAAATAGAGCAACAGAGAAGACTCACACAAGTCCAATAAAATAGTATGAGTGAGGGGCGCCTGGGTGGCTCAGTGGGTTAAAGCCTCAGGTCATGATCCCAGAGTCCTAGGATCGAGCCCCACATCGGGATCTCTGCTCGGCAAGAAGCCTGCTTCCTCCTCCCTCTCTGCCTGCCTCTCTGTCTACTTGTGATTTCTACAAATAAATAAATAAAATCTTTTAAAAAAAATAGTATGAGTGAGCTAAGTAACATAGCTTCTGTGCATAAGCCTCCCAATACATGCTCATTAACACACATCTAGCACACATCTATACACACACATACACATATACTTACACAGTCACAAACACACAAAAACTAAAACAAAGCTAGAAAATTAGATAAAACTTTGATATGGGAGCTGGATGAAGATCTAAAGATACAGTATACTCATCTGAGAGAATATTATAAAGTTGTTAAAAATAATGAAAAACTGATAGGAAACCATTCAAATGTATATTATCAAGATAAAATAATTAAGTTCTGACCTGTATAAAGAGCATAGTACTATTTGCATCATAATATACAGATATAAATTAGATAAAGATATAGATATGAGAAGGGGAGACAAGATGGTGGAGAAGTAGGAGGAGGCACCGTTTCAACCTGTCTCCTAAAGTGAGCTGTTTACCTACCAAAGAACTCCGATTACCCATGAAATCAGACTGAGATCAGAATTATACACATCTGGATCTCTACGGGGGCAGAAGACACAAGTGGGCAGGTAAAGCGGAGTGGGAATGTCTGACTGGTATCAGAAGATAAACAAAAGGGGGAGGGAGCCACCAGAAGCCACCCACTGGAAAGTAATACCCCAATACGAGAGTCTCCTGCATCTGGGGACCAGCATTAACATGAAGTCTGGTAGAAAGCACTCAAAAAGAGCAAAGGATCATGGGGGGAAATTGGAGGGATCAGGTGGTTAGGGACAGGGGCTTAAGCCTGCCGACCCAGGACAGCTGGTTCTGAGCCAGAGAGAGTGTGGCAAAGAAGGCAGGTCTTCGTCCCTGAGCTGCTGGCGTTCCTGAGAGCGTCTGGGTGGCGGCACCCGTGAGGATGAGGGAGCCTCGCCAGCTGGCAGAACTACAGCCTTTTGCACTCTGCATGGGCGCCCGTGCTGAGCAACCAGAGTCCAAGTCGCACTTTATACTCTCCCCTGAGAGAGGTGCCTGCAGGCGTCAGCCAGCACTCTCTCAGACCAGAGAGTCTGAGCACTCCCACCCCGGGCCAGTGGGAAAATCTCAGCGTGCTCTCCCTGCTTGGGACCTCTCCGGTGGTCTGGAGCTGCCCATACAGCAGCCGCTGTTGTGGTTTTGGGTACAAGCAGTTCCTGTGTCCCCACGGACCGCGACAGGGAACATGCTCTGCCAGCAGCTGAGTGGGAACTTATGTGCTCTGCAGCACCCAGAGGGGAACAGACTGAGGCTTCTCTCTGAGAGGGAGGTCGGGGTGCAGTTTGCTTTCCTCTAAACCTCCAAAAACCATCAAAAGCCACCAAGAGGAGAGCAAACAAATGAACAAACAAAAAACCTCCAGAGAACAAAAGCCTGAAAAACTGGTTTCCTCAGCACCCAGCCCCTTGATGGGGGCAGGAGGAATTTAGCAACACTGCGTGAAAACCCACAGAGCAGGCCCCTTCCCCAGAAAGCCAGCCAAAAAAAAAAAAAAAAAAGACAAGAGGACAACCACCACTACTTCATAGATAAAACTTTTATTTTTAATCCGTTCCCACTATTCTGGTTCTTTTCATTTATATCTATCGATTGATTGATCGATAGATAGATAGATAGATAGATATAACCTTTTAACCTATTTACCATCACAATGAGATGTTCAGTACATCAAATTCCATAATAATCTTTTAACCTGAATTTTTTGATACATATACCTGTATTTTTCTTTTGTTTTTCTATTTTTTAATTTAATTTATTTTTTTATTTTATTATTTTTTGATATTCATATAGAGATAAGCTTCAAGGTAATCCCTTTCCCCAATCAATGTTACCCCTATAGGTAAACCAGTTTTAATCCTGCTTTATCTCAGGAAAGTTGAGTCCTTTAACAAAGATATCAAGATACATCCAGGAAGAATCAAAATAACCTTCCTTGCCCACACTGAGAATTTATAACCACTTTCCCATCATTTTCTTCTGCCAGTGTTTCTGTGTATTTGTTTTTGTCTTGGTAGTATATAAATCTTATACTTGGGGTTCTTTTTGATGAGGTTCTTTTATTTATTTATTATTTATTTATTTTTCTTCTTGTCATCTACTTTTGTTGTTCTTTTTGTTTGTCTGTTTTTGTTTGTATATTTCATAAATCTTACCTTGTGGCCCATTTGGGTTGGGCCTTCTCTTTTATTTTATCTTTCTTTTCTTATTTTTCCTGTCTCTCTCTCTCTCTCTTTTTTTTTCTTTTTTCTTTCTTTTCAGTGGGGAATCTCTATTGCTCAGAAGCACTCCAGAGTGCATCTTGCCAGCACCACAGTTGATATATCCAGCTACATCCGTTCAGCCATCTCTCACCCAAATGACGAGGAGGAGGAATGCCCAACAGAAGAAAAGTTCAGAGACTGGGCCCTCTCCATCAGAGCTATTGGATATGGACACAGACAGTATGTCGGAAAGGGAATTCAGGCTAACCATTATCCAGGCAATAGCTAGGTTGGAGAAAGCTTTTGATGACAAAATGGAATTGATTAGGGCAGAAGTGAAAGCGACAAAGGGACAATGTTAACAATGTTCTCAATGAGTTCCAATCTAATCTAAATTCTCTAACATGTAGGGTAACTGAAGCAGAAGATAGAATTAGTGATCTGGAGGACAAACAGATAGAGAGAAAGGACCAGGAGGAAGCCTGGAACAAACAGCTTAGAAGCCATGAAAACAGAATTAGGGAAATAAATGACACCATGAAACATTCCAATGTCAGAATTATTGGAATCCATGAGGGGGAGGAGAAAGAAAGAAGAATAGAAGATATAGTAGAACAAATTCTCCATGAAAATTTTCCCAATCTGGCAAATGGAACCAGTGTTTGTGTACTAGAGGCAGAAAGGTTTCCCCCCAAGATCATAGAATCTAGAAAGACCTCAAGACACCTGATTGTGAAAATGATGAATCATAATTGTAGACAGGAGCTCTTGAAAGCTGCTAGGACAAAGAAATTCCTTACATACAGAGGAATGCCCATCAGAATAATGTCAGACCTGTCCACAGAAACCTGGCAAGCCAGAAAGGGCTGGCAAGATGTATTCAGGGCACTAAATGAGAAGAACATGCAGCCAAGAATACTTTATCCAGCAAGACTGACATTTGAAAAGGATGGAGAGATAAGGAGCTGCCAAGACTGGCAAGGCTTAAAAGAGTATGGTACTCTTAAAAGAGTACCAAGCCGACACTGCAGGAAATATTAAGGGGGGGTTCTATAAAAGAGGGAAAAACCCAAGAATATCATTGAACAGAAATATATGGAGAAAATATATAGAAACAAAGATTTCACAGGTAACACGATGTCAATAAAAACATATCTCTCATAGTCACTCTCAATGTGAATGGCCTAAATGCACCCATAAAATGACGCAGGGTTGCAGATTGGATAAAACGACAGGACCCATCTATTTGTTGTCTACAAGAGACCCATTTTGAACCTAAGGATACATCCAAACTGAAACTGAAGGGATGGAGAAGTACCTTTCATGCCAATGGGCCTCAAAAGAAGGCTGGGGTAGCAATTCTCATATCAGATAAATTAGATTTTAAACTAAAGACTGTAGTCAGAGATGCAGAAGGACACTACATCATCCTTAAAGGGACTATCCACCAAGAATATCTAGCAATTACAAATATTTATGCCCCCAATACGGGAGCAGCCAATTACATAAGAAAACTATTAATCAAGATAAAGAGTCATATTGATATGAATACATTAATAATAGGAGATCTTAACATGCCACTCTCAGTAATAGACAGAGATCATCCAAGCAGAAAATCAATAAAGAAACTAGAGCATTGAATGACACATTGGACCAGAGGGACCTCATAGATATATACGAACATTCCACTCTAAAACAACAGGATACTCATTCTTCTCAAGTGCACATGGAACGTTCTCCAGAATAGACCACATACTGGGTCACAAATCAGGGCTCAATTGATACCAAAAGACTGAGATTATTCTCTGCATATTCTCAGATCACAATGCTTTGAAACTGGAGTTCAACCACAAGGAAAAGTTTGGAAGGAATTCAAACACCTGCAAGCTAAAGACTACCTTGCTTAAGAATGCTTGGATCAACCAGAAAATCAAAGAAGAACTTAAACAATTCATGGAAAGCAATGAGAATGAAGACACTTCTATCCAAAACCTATGGGATAGAGCCATCCAATCCTCCCTCAAAAAAAATGGAAAATCCAGAATACACCAGCTGTCTCTACACCTTAAAGAACTGGAGAATCAACAACAAATTAAGCCAACTCCACACACAAGAAGGGAAATAATCAAGATTAGAGCAGAGATAAATGAGATAGAAACTTAGAGATAAAGTAGAACGCATCAATGAAACTAGAAACTTGATTTTGAAAGAATCAATAAGATCAATAAACCAGTGGCCAAACTAATCCAAAAGAAAAGAGAGAAGGTCCAAATTAATAAAATTGTGAATGAAAATGGATAGATCACAACTAACACCAGGGAAATAGAAACAACCATTAGAAATTATTATCAACAGTTATATGCAAATAAGTTAAGCAACCTAGATGAAATGGATGCATTCCTGGTAAACTATAAACTCCCAAAATTGAACCAGGAAGAAATTGACAACCTGAATAGACCGATATCTAGTAATAAGATTGAAGCAGTGATTAAAAGCCTCCCAAAAACAAGAGCCCAGGACCTGACAGATTCCCTGGGGAATTCTACCAAATTTTCAAAGAATAAATAAGACCTATTCTCCTGAAGCTGTTTCAAAAAATTGAAGCAGAAAGAAAACTTCCAGATTCTTCTTATGAAACCAGCATTACCCTGATCCCCAAACCAAGCAAAGACTTCACCAAAAGGGAAAATTTCAGACCAATATCCCTGATGAATATGGATGCTAAGATTCTCAACAAGATCCTAGCAAGTAGGATCCAACAGCACATTGAAAAGATTATCCACCAAGACCAGGCGGGATTCATCTCTGGCTTTCAAGAATGGTTCAACATTCACAAATCAATCAATGTGATAGAATAAATCAATAAAAGAAGAGAGAAGAACCACATGGTCCTCTCAATTGATGCAGAAAAAGCATTTGACAAAATCCAGCATCTGTTCCTGATTAAAACGCTTCAAAGTATAGGGATAGAGGGAACATTCCTGAACTTCATAAAATCTATCTATGAAAAACCCACAGCAAATACCATCCTCAATGGGAAAAAGCTCACAGCCTTCCTGTTGAGATCAGGAACATGACAAGGATTCCACTTTCGCCACTCTTGTTCAACATAGTATTAGAAGTCCTAGCAGCAGCAATCAGACAACAAGAGAAATAAAAGGTATTCAAATTGGCAATGAAGAAGTCAAACTCTCTCTCTTGGCAGATGACATGGTACTTTATATGGAAAGCCCAAAAGACTCCATCCCCAAACTACTAGAACTCATACAGCAATTCAGTAATGTGGCAGGATACAAAGTCAAAGTACAGAAATCAGTTGCTTTCTTATACACTAACAATGAAAATACAGAAGGGGAAATTAGAGAATCGATTCCATTTACTATAGCACCAAGAACATAAGATACCTGGGAATAAACCTAACCAAAGAGGTAAAGGATCTGTACTCGAGGAACTACAGAACACTCATGAAAGAAATTGAAGAAGACACAAAAAGATGGAAGACCATTCCATGCTCATGGATCAGAAGAATTAACATTGTTTAAATGTCTATACTGCCTAGAGCAATCTATACTTTCAATGCCATTCCGATCAAAATTCCACGGCATTTTTCAAAGAGCTGGAGCAAACAATCCTAAAATTTGCATGGAATCAGAAGAGACCCTGAATTGCTAAGGAAATGTTGAAAAAGAAAAACAAAACTGGTGGCATCATGTTGCCTGATTTCAAGCTTTACTACAAAGCTGTGATCACCAAGACAGCATGGTACTGGCATAAGACAGCATGGTACTGGCATAAAACAGACACATAGACCAGTGGAACAGAGTAGAGAGCCCAGATATGGACCCTCAACTCTATGGTCAAATAATCTCCGACAAAGCAGGAAAAAATATACAATGGAAAAAAGTCTTTTCCATAAATGGTGCTGGGAAAATTGGACAGCTATGTGTAGAAGAATGAAACATTCTCTTACACCATACACAAAGATAAACTCGGATAAAAGACCTCAACGTGAGGCAGGAATCCATCAGAATCCTAGAGGAGAACATAGGCAGTAACCTCTTCAATATCAGCCACAGCAACTTCTTTCAAGATATGTCTCCAAAGGCAAAGGAAACAAAGCAAAAGTGAATTTTGGGGACTTTATCAAGATCAAAAGCTTCTGCAGAGCAAAGGAAACAGTCAACAAAACAAAGAGGCAACCCACAGAATGGGAGAAGATATTTGCAAATGACAGTACAGACAAAAGGTTGATATCCAGGATCTATAAAGAACTTCTCAAACTCAACACACACAAAACAGATAATCTTGTCAAAAAATGGGCAGAAGACATGAACAGACACTTCTCCAATGAAGACATACAAATGGCTATCAGACACATGAAAAAATGTTCATCATCACTAGCCATCAGGGATATTCAAATCAAAACCACATTGAGATACCACCTCACACCAGTTAGAACGGCCAAAATTAGCAAGACAGGAAACAACGTGTGTTGGAGAGGATGTGGAGAAAGGGGAACCCTCTTACACTGTTGGTGGGAATGCAAGTTGGTGCAGCCACTTTGGAAAACAGTGTGGGGATTCCTTAAGAAATTAAAAATATGGCTACCCTATGACCCTGCAATTGCACTATTGGGTATTTACCCCAAAGATACAGATGTTGTGAAAACAAGGTCCATCTGTACCCCAATGTTCATAGCCACAATGGCCGCAGTCGCCAAATTGTGGGAAGAACCAAGACGCCCTTCAATGGATGAATGCATAAGGAAGTGGTCCATATACACTCTGGAGTATTATGCCTCCATAAAAAAGGATGAATACCCAACTTTGGATCAACATGGAGGGGACTGGAAGAGATTATACTTAGTGAAATAAGTCAAACAGAGAGAGTCAATTATCATATGGTTTCACTTATTTGTGGAGCATAAGAAATAACATGGAGGACATGGGGAGATGGAGAGGAGAAGGGAGTTGAGGGAAATTGGAGGGGGAGATGAACCATGAGAGACTATGGACTCTGAAAAACAATCTGAGGGTTTTGAAGGGGTAGGGGGTGGGAAGTTGGGTGAGCCTGGTGGTGGGTATTAAGGAGGGCATGTATTACATGGAGCATGGGTGTGGTGCATAAACAATGAATTCTGGTACACTGAAAAGAAATTAAAAAATAAATTTTTTAGATGAAAAAAAGATATAGATATGAGAAATGCTTGCACATGTACAGACTGACTCTGGAAGGACACGGGAGAAAATGGGACAGGGATTGCTTCCATGAAGAAAACTAGTTAGCTGACACATGGCAAGGGGAGGGGACAACAATGTTTTACAGCATAGCATACCATTTCTTTTAAATTTTTTACTCTTATTTGCATGACCACTTCAAAGAAATAAATGGAATGCATTGTTAAAGAAAATGTAAGTAGTAAGAGTTTTCCCTTCTTCCTTTCTAGGTTCTTTGGCTATTCTAATAATTAATTTGACATACGATAGATTAACAGGAGAAAAACATTTAATTTTGTATGAGTGGAAGTCCCATAAAAATATGAGACCCAAAGGCTGTCAGGCAATTGAGGCTTATATAAAAGCCTGGGCCTGAGCCAGAGAAAAGAGTAGAAGTCTGGAGATAGGAAGGGGAGGAAAGCCACTCACAAAGGTGAGAGGCAATGTTTGAAAAACAAAGGCTTGCCTGTTACTCAGGCAAGTTTCTTAGGTAAAAGGTGTATCTGGTAATAACTCTCTCCTGGTACAGGCCCCCTTTACAACATAAATTGGGCAATTTAGGGGGAGATAAGGAGGTCCTCCTGAATCTGCTGAGTTTTGATTACCTTTAGCTCTAAATAATGCCATGCCAAAGTGACATATTTTAGGGTCTCCTGTCCTGTTCTCCTTCAAAAACATGCACCAATAAAATAATTGTCTACTTTGAAATCAGCAATGAGATTATCACAGGCTAAATTACTGGCAAGGGTTAAAAATTTAAGGGGCGCCTGGGTGGCTCAGTGGGTTAAGCCTCTGCCTTTGTTCAGTTCAGGTCATGATCTCAGGGTCCTGGGAGGTCCTGGGATGGAGCCCTGAATCAGGCTTTCTGCTCAGCAGGGAGCCGGCTTCTCCCTCCCCCTCTGCCTGCCTCTCTGCCTACTTGTGATCTCTGTCAAATAAATAAATAAAATCTTTAAAAAATTTTTTAAAAAGGGCAAAGCAATCAGTCAGAAAGTCTGAAAAGGGCCCAAGCTTTATTTAAAATTTATTTTCTATCCGAACACAGCAGTCTTTATCCATACCTGCAATTTCAGTTTTTGTAGTATTTACTGTATCACTATTCTTGTGGGTAAAGCTATACTTTTGATAAATCAGGATCTCATTTAGAATTCAGAATAATTAGCACGATGGTCATAATCTCTCCAGGACATACATGAGCATTTTCTATTTTATATAGCCAAGGATCTCCAGATCCTAAGGGCCTTAAAGAATTATCCATGACAAAGCCAAATATGTTGATCTGCAGATGTGCTGGAAAACTTTCCTGGGAAAGTACCTTACCAGTGCAAGGACCAATTCCAATTCCTGTCTTTGCTGAAGTACTTTCACTCAGACTTTCAGCACAATTTCAAAGCCATTCACTTAAACTGTCCTTGATATGCTTACTCATCTCTCTCTGGTACACTCTCAAATACCCATCAACTTGCGCTCAAAAAGCTCTGATTCCTTAAAGTGGGGACAGTATCTTTTCTAAGTCCTTCTAAACATCTCACCTAACTGAGAGAGGCCAATTCCATCCTTCAACCATCCTACAAAGACTTTGTCAGTGCAGTTGTCATTTCTAGAGCAGAATCTGTAACTAGTAAAGACCGCAAAGACCACCTTTACTCAGTAATCAGGCATTGACCATTTTGATCATATCATGATCTTGTCAAAAACAGTATTTCCCATTGTGCTCTTAAAGAAGTGCACAGGAATGGGGGAGAAAAGAGAACTTGAGAACAACTCTACTGAAGATTTATACTTCCTCAGATCTAGCTACCAGAGAACTGAAATTATTAGAAGAACTAATTATTCAGCTAAAAGAAATTAAGTTTATTTAATCTTAAAATGTTAGTAAAGATATTCCTAATATTTCTTTACTTAATAATTAAGAAAGCAATTGCTACCATGGATAATCACTAGTAATATAATTTGTATGGAATTTACAAAATTTAGGGAGATATTCATTACCATTAACTTTGGTAATGTTTTCAAAAGGAAATACTCCCATGTGTTTAGGTAGATAAATTGGCAACACAATGTTATTCTCAACTTTTGCACTTAATAAAAACAATAAGAGTAAAATATAGTCAGATAAACAGAAATGAATCAGTATTGATTTTTCTTCCACAGAGAAGGGAGATGACGTGAGTTGTTGCCTTGATTTTTAACTGTAATGTATTTCAGGCTTGAGCAAGCTTTTTCTGTAAAGGGCCAGTAGTAAGTATTTTAGGCTCTGTAGGTCTCTGTCACAACGGTGTCATTGTAGTGAAGCACCTACAAACAACAGGAAAATGGGCATGTTTTGTTCCAAAAAACTGTATTTACAAAAATGGGAGGCAGGCCAGATTTGGGCCTGCAAATTGTGATAGTTTGCTTACATCTAATCTGTTTATTTTAGATAAATGATTCATAAAGATTTAATAAGGAGCAAATAATAATTCAGAGCCCCAAATCTCACCAGATAGGTGCCTTTTTTAACAGAGATGCCATGAATTCATATGTGTACTTATCTGATACTATGTGACATCATTTTTATCTACACATTAATCTTCCTCTCCCTTCAGGTACACATTGGCTGTAAGTGGTAGGATTTGTCGATTTTTTTTAATTTCACAATTTATTTTCTGTCCTATTGTGAATATTTCACAAAGAAAACTGTATCATCTTAGCAAATATTTCATAGAATTCCAATTCTCTTATTAGAGCATTACAATATGAAGAGTAAATACATGCTAAAACAGCTGAAGGAAATTTAAAGGAAGAGAAGAACTTTTAACATGGTTTAACATGATTAAAGGGATATGTGTTAAATAAATCACTGAACTGGAATTGATTCAGTAAAATTCAATAAATTAAATTCCTAATTGCTCCATGTTTGTGTGAATGAATTAATAAATTCTTAATGATAACATGCATGCTGAAAATAAGAGGACTAATCATATCTGTAGGAAAATGAAATACACTTTTTGTTTTCCTCTCTTACAACTTCCCTATTTCAGATTTTCAGGAAAAAATAAAGTCATTAAATGTCATGATTTGAAGAGAACCTTAAATCTATTCCTATTTCATTTTTAATTGTCCAAGAAAAATAACTGGGAACAAAAAAACTCAAATAAATGAACAAAAGATCAATGTCCACATGGTGTGTTTTGAATTTTCTTCTTAAGGCCTTTTAATTCTGTTCTCTCTTTTGAGCTAACAGGCTATACATGGAAACTATCTAGGTAATAGGACTGTGAGCAGTATATAATGGACAAATACAAGTGATAGTTTTATTCTACTCCTCCTATTTCTTCACCCTACACTTTTAGTCTCTATAACAAATCTCTGTGTTATACTTATGAAGTCACAAAAATGTTCTCTATGACCAACATTGCTAATAGATGGTTAAGGAATACATTGAGAGAATTATAGACAACTCATATGTAGAGTAATATTTTGTAAGAAAAGATCTTTTAAACATTGTAATAATTATATGGCCCGGTACATTGTATTTAAGTCTCTGTCTATTCCAGACTGCTGCATAGTAAGTGATTAGCAGTGGAAAGTTCAGTTGTATTTACATAATATTTTGAAACACCTTTACTATTATTAACATGTTTTATTCTCCAAAATTTTCTGAAGCAGTTAGAGTAGGTAGTAATATATTCATTTTGCAGAAACAGAGATCGGCTCCCAGGGGCTAAATTGTGCATGCAAAATCAGAAAATTAGTTAATGATAGCACCTGAATTATAACCCAAATGTCCTTCCTTTCTTATTGCATGTCTAATCTATGAAACTCTATAGCAATTAATAGTCCTGAGATGTACACACCATAATACACAATGTAAATGTAGATCTAAACACAGCAAATTGAGAGGCAACTGGGTGGGTCAACTGGTTAAGTGTCTGCCTTCTGTTTAGATCATAATCCCAGGGACCTGGGTTGAGCTCCCTTCTCAGCAGGGGGCCTGTTTCTCCCTCTCCATCTGCCCGTCCTGCTCATTATCTCTCTCTCTCTCTCTCAAATAAATAAATAGAATCTTTTTAAAAAATAATAAAATAAACACAGCAAATTGTATCTTTCAAAGAGTAAGAGAAGAGGCTCAATTCAAAAAAACTGGATTGGGACACAACTTTAAAGGCCAGGAGCAGAAATGGTGGAAACACAGCCAAGAAGAGAACATTCAAGGCAGTTTATCTAATAACATTTTTTTTAAAAGATTTTATTTATTTATTTGTCAGAGAGAGAGAGAGAGAGAGAGCGAGCACAGGCAGACAGAGTGGCAGGCAGAGGCAGAGGGAGAAGCAGGCTCCCTGCCGAGCAAGGGGCCCAATGTGGGACTCCATCCCAGGATGCCAGGATCATGACCTGAGGCGAAGGCAGCCGCTTAATGAACTGAGCCACCCAGGCATCCCTCTAATACCATTTTTAAGAAAAAAAAAAGAAATAGGGTCTAGTTTTTAAAAACAAGGCTGACAAGAATGAGATTGGTCCTAGGGAGTAGCTTGGGGACAAGAAAAGATCCGTCTCTTCTGCTTCTGTGTATCCAGAAAAGAACTGAGACAGCACCGTGACTTCTCCTTTAAGGCATTCAGTGAGGTGGCTCTACCTATTCTTTTTGAAAAATATGAGGCTTCATTTTCCTAGTGGGAGAAAAAATCAAATTTATTTTCAGTTCGTACTGCCTCTTGGGCAAAGGAGCAATGACACTGATATTTACATGCCACCCAGGCTGATTTGTTTAGTCTCAAGAAAAGACAGGGCAGTTTGCCTTTGTGTGGGGATTTATTCCTGACAATTACAAGGGAGCTAGGATAGTGCTACAAGAGGGAATGGCATTTATTAACGTCATTATTAGCCTTCTATGAAAAGGGTTTCTATTTTGAAATAATCTTATCTAGCATACACACCAGTGCTTTCCAACCAAATTATCACCTTAATGTGCGTCATTCTTCACCAAACATTGAACCCCCATTTGATTGATTAATTTATGGACTTGCCAACTTTAAAAAAATCAGTTAAAAAATAGTTTTGAGCAAACATTTGGTCCAATTCTTAATCACTGTTTTAGATCTTTTATATATATTATCTCACTTACTTCTCATGATAACCTTATGGTTTCAATGATTATGCACACTTCCCAGAGGAGAAAACTGAAGTTTGAGACTAAACCTTCAAGGTTTTAGAGCTATTAAGCCGAAGACAAAGATTCAAGCCCACGTCTGTCAAGCTCCAAAGCCCAAGGGTTTGGTCATTATTCTCCTGATGACATTTATTTAGAAAGTCAAGATTTAGACACAGAAAAAGGAAACTAATGGTACAGACCAGTACAGTTGTCAAATAAATAACACAGACAATTTCTGAGTAAGAAAAATATGACTGTAATTTTAAAAAGGAGAAGAGGGGATTAAAACAAAATTTATCTCACTTAAATATAGAAAGTTAGGAAATATACAGGTAGATGGAAAGTGTTGGGGCATTAACCAGAGGGAACCGTGGGAAGAAAGGAGGTAGGATAAAGACACAAAATGAAACGAAGTGGTAGGAATGCTCAAATGCTCATGTTCACAAACAGACAGTAGGCAAGTCTAGTGGAAGTAAAGTAATGAAATTGTACAGACTCACACAATGCTAAAATATATATGAATGAATATGATCATAGTTCTCCTATCAAGGTAAAGATGATGTGCCTTACTACTGAGATACATCTGTTTCTCTTGTGAGAGTCCAGAAAATCACAAATTCTTCTTACATAAGAACAAAGAAGAGAATGACAGGTCCCAGGCTAGTGTAAAAGTTGCATACAGTATAAGAATTGAAGCAAATATTATCATAATGAACTACGCTGTGGCATCAACTGAGCTCAAGTCAAGTTGTAAGGTGGGAGTTAAAAATGACAAATACGTGGGGTATTTGGATGGCTCAGTCAGTTGAGCATCTGACTCTTGATTTCTGCTCAGGTCATGATCTCGGGGTTGTGAGATCAAGCCCCCTATCGAGGCCCCTGCCTTGTTCCGTGTTGGTTGTGGAACCCACATAAGATTCTCTCTTCCTTTGCCTCTTCCCCCCTTAAAAATAGTAAACAGCTCATGCTGCTAAGAGATTAGGGCTAGAGTCAGAATTCCTTAGTGAGTACAGGGCTTCTGGTACCTCTGAGTTCTTAATAATTTTACTCCTAGAGTTGGCCAAAGGGAGGATAGCAAGGCTGTCACAAGAATGTGCTTGCCTTCATCAACCCATCTATAGCAGGGATTATTACTACCGTTCTTACTGCAGTATCTTTCATCCCTCTGATACATTCTGTGCTGGGATTCTTCTTATGTATTTATGGCCTATCTAGGCACTGACAAGTCACAGATACCACACCCAGAGAGGAGAGAGGGGAGAGCAGTCATGGAGAATTCTTACAAAAGCTGTCCTTTCTCTTAGCTATAGGGAGGATAAAATAGAGACTCGTTTCTCTTTCAAACAAGGTTTTCCATTTTCTATGCATGACTGTTTACTAGAAACAAGAGAAAACATTTCCTTTCCATGTACAACAGAAAATTATATTTAGAGAAAAATAAAATCTATTCTCCATGGGAAGAATTTTAAAAACAATAGAAGTTTGACTTCTTTCCAAAAAAAAAAAAAAAGTGTGATGTGTTTTCCCCATGAACAGGTGTGGGGCTGGACACTGAATTGTGCTCATTCCCACATATATTCTCAGATCTCACTCAGATCTTCCCAGGAGAATATGAAAAAAATTCAACAGTCAGAGTTCTTTACAGACACCATGATGCCTTATTACAAAATGCCTGTGGCAGAGCATCACCTTTATCAAGACTACACTCAAATAGTTCATGCAACTACGTGAAATAAAATCAAGACTGTGATGCTTCAGCTTCGGTTCCCAGTTTAATCATGAAGAAGCCTATAGGCATCAGCACTTGTTCACTGAAGGCCCACCTGTGTAAGGGCTCAAAGGAAAGAAATTGGCTCTGCATGAAAACAATGAAATGAAACTACAGAGCAAGCCATTCTCTTAACACCCAGTCTATATAGTGCCCTGTGTTTTCCCTATGTGGTTTTGTGTCATCACATATGTCCTGGAACTCTCCATGTGGATGGAAGACCAATACCTCAAACTCATCAGTTTCACAACCAAACCATTCACCTTCTCCCCACCCCCCAAATCTATGCCTTCTCTGTTTCCCAATTCAGACAATGATAGCAATATCCTTCAAGACTATAAAACCCTGTAGAATCTCCAACTTCATTCTCTTGTTCATTCTCCAAATTCAGATGCTGGGCACTTTCACCACTTTCTATTCCTCCAGGCAGACCCTAATTCAGGCTCTCAATATATCTTATCTGAAAAATCTCAATAGCTTCTTAACTTGGCCTCCCCAACCTCTAATGTCTCCCCATTTTATTATCCCCTTCACGCAACAGCCATAGTTGGCTTCCTTAATCTCAGATTTGATCATTTTTAATTCTCCATTTGGAACCTTTCATCAATTCCTCATTTTGTACAGCACCATTTCCTTGTAAAATTAGCTTTGCCTTGTGCCAAATAATGGGGAAAGAAAGAAGGAAAGAAGTAAGGATAGAAGACAAAGGAAAGAACAAAAATATTTCAAAATCTATAAAAATAATTTTACTTCAAAATTAGCTTTGCATTTTATTTGTTTATGTTTAATTGACTTATTGTATAAGCAATTCTATTTCAGGAAGTAAGAAAACATATGCAAATCTGCTTATTTTTACAAAAACAACCAAAGAATGAATAAACTAGATACTAATGTAATTAGTTATGTAAAAGGGGAAGATGCAGATTAGATGGAAATATTAACTTTCCTCAATTTGCTAACTGCATTGTGGTTATAAGAGAATGTTCTTGTTCTTAGGAAATACATACTGTAACATTAACTGCTAACGGACCTGACATAAGCAGCCTACTCTCAAATAGTTCAGATAAAAAAATACATAATGGTGAATGTGTGAGAGATAGACAAGACAGAAAGAGAAAGAGAATGATAAAGCTAATTTTCCAAGGTGTTAAAAATTGGTCAGGTTGTATAAGTCATTCTTTTCCTTGACATAACACTTATCTTTTTTTTTTTTTTTTTTTGCCACTAAGGGCCAACTAGAAGACTTTCCTCCAGTCCTAATATTTATTTTGCATCACTAATAGACTTGGAACTCTGATAATTTTCTAATAATTCTGTAGCAGAAAAGGTGGGCAGTGTTTATTTGAAGTTCATTTTTGGCCACGGGTTTAGAGCATGTGTTTAGTAAAGGGCTATGTTTTGTATATTTTCCCTTTGGTAGATGTGTTGCAGATAGTTAATTCTTACTGTAATCTATTTTAAGATTTATAGCCTCCTCTCTCAAGTTTTTTCTTGTGAAATGAAATTTTCTGAGCTTAAATTTCCTCCTCTGCAAGATAAGAACAGTTGAATAAACACTAGATTACATATCTAAGGTCCTTTCTCCCCCAAAAAATCTCTTTTATATTTTACTTTCTCAATTCTTTCTTAATGTAGAAGAAATTTAGTTATCTCACCCCCAGTATCTTTATATCACTAGGGAGGAAAAAAAAATCAATTATTCATGCTCATGATCAAGGTGAAGTGAGGTTCATTGTCATACTTGGTCCTTTCTACATAAATTTAATCTCTTAATTGAGTCTAGAAATGAAAGGATCTTATTATAACTAGGACTCTAAAAATACTAACTCATGCCTGAGATTGCTTGCATTTTTACAAGTAAAAGAAAATTGTTGAAATCATTGATTTGTGGCCAGTCAGACGTTTTCAGTTTCTATTATTTCTCAGCCCTGGCCTGTAGAGTCATTGTTATGCAGCTTTGCCACTGTGCTAATTTGGCATTTGCCAAAAATATTCAGAATCATGAAGGAATAATGTGCAGAACAAATGCTTTGTAGTTGTCTACAATATTTCCAGTGGTAATCAGTGTTTATTTGTTTTATAAATCATCAGTTACATAATGTAAAAGGCAAATGTATTTCCTTTTCCCTTTTTTCCCCAGGGACGATCTGAAAAGAACTGATCCAAAAGCCACTGAGAAGCTCTTTGTGAAGCAGGGCTGTAACCTGTAACAGATAGTGTGTCCAGATGGACTTCGCAGATCTGAGAGGCTAGATGGCAAGAGGCTCGCGGATCACTTCTCCAATAGCTGCAACCCTGCTGGAAAAATGTATAGATAAGAGTTTGAGTCCCATTTTCATCAATAACTCTTCCGGACACCCTATGTCATAAAAAGGCACCCACCTTAGGAAAAAAATTAATGTGTAAAAATTTAATAAAGAGACTCAGAAGGAGGACCTGCTGTTTATCCTCTAGGTCCCTGAGCCTGCACCCTTTAAGAGCAAAGTAGTCTATGCCACTTCCAAGGACACCATCAAGAAGCTCAGCGGTGATCAAACTTGAATTAAAAACAAACTCTGAAGCAGAAGTCAAGGACCACCACACCCTGGCAGAGAGGCTGCGGGGCAGGACCTATTCCCTAGAGATCAAACCTGTGTGGGTCTCTTTCCAGTCCACCTGCCTGGAACATTTGGCAGCTGATCTTCCTGTGTGTGTTGAGGGGGTGGGGATAGGGCTAGTAAGAGGATGCCAGCATGGAGAAGGCAACCCCTCCCCCAGGGATCTCCTCCTCCCTAAAATCCAGACAGTTCTGGCCTTCCCAAACTGCTTTTAATCTCCTGATTACTCTTGGACTGAGGCAGACCAAGTTGCCCCCAGTGACCCCAATTTAGCAGAGGATGGTGGGAGAAACTGTATTTTATTTAGTAGAAAACTATAGTGAGGCTTTTATTTTCTTTAAAAAAGATTTTATTTATTTATTTGACAGAGAGAGAGAGATCACAAGTAGGCAGGCAGTGAGAGAGACGGAAGCAGTATCCCCACTGAGCAAAGAGCCTGATGCAGGGCTAGATCCCAGGACCCTGAGATCATGACCTGAGGTAAAGGCAAAGGCTTAACCCACTGAGCCACCCAGGGGCCCCATAATGATGCTTTTAAATAAACTCAATATTATACATTGGACTAAAGTTGTACATTGTACTAAAGTTGATCCTTTTTTTTTTAAGTCAGTTAAAACTCGCCAATTAAAAGATATCTTTAATTCACTCATTCAAAAAACATGTATTAAGCATGTATTATATGCTAGGTTCTGTGGCCCATAAGACCAGGTTCTCTGCTCTTGGGAAACTTATAGGTAAAAATTTTAAGAAAAAAAGTATGTTTTTGTATGGATATTTGCAAAGCAAAAAGAGGGGCGCCTGGGTGGCTCAGTCAGTTGAGCATCTCCGTTTGCTCAGGTCATGTTCCCAGGGTCCTGGGATTGAGGCCTGCATTGGGCTCCCTGCTTAGCAGGAAGCCTGCTTCTCCCTCTTGCACCCCCCCCTGCTTGTATGCCCTCTCTCACTGTCTCTCCCTCTCTGCCAAATAAATAAATAAAATCTTTAAAATAAATAAATAGATAGATACCAAAAAGGTATTAATCTGGAGTGTTTTTATTAGTAAAGAGATATGAGTACAAATGATGAAAATGTCAGGAATATAATTTAAAAATTACAAAAAACAAGTGACATTATTCTTTGAGATCCTTTGAGAATAGTTTCAGGAAATATATTAATAATGCTGCTTTCTTCTAAACCATGTTTTAAATATTTTCATATATATTTTAATTTACCTTGCCACTCTACAAAGAACTAACATGTTAAAAAATCAAACATATAAGGGCACCTGGGTGGTTCAGTCAAGTTAAGCATCGGCCTTCAGCTCAATTATTGATCTCGGGGTCCTGGGATCAAGTCCCACAACAGGCTCCCTTCTGAGCAGGGAGCCTGCTTCTCCATCTCCCACTCCCCCTGCTTGTGCTCGCTCTCTCTCTCTCTCTCTCTCTCTTTCTCTGTCTAATAAATAAATGAAATCTGAAAAAAAAATCAAACATATATTTCCAGGGATACAAGATAAGTGTGTTAGAATATTGATGTTTGGCAGAAAATATTTTTATTTCCTGCTATGACATCCAGCCAACTTCAAGGGTTTAAGATTCAGACATGTAACTGGTGTGGACATTATTAATCTTCCTATGCAGACATTCAGGAGAAAATTACCAAAGCAGGATAGGGAAAAGTTAACGTCATTTTAAAAAAGACTTCTCCTCAAACAATATTGTCATTGTCTAAATGCCAAGTCCTTTTGGAACTGTAAAAGTTTTCTTGATATCAAACCCAACTGTTTATTAGCTAATGAGTAGTTCTTGTTTTCTAAAATATTCTTGATGTGTTTCTTCCCAAGAAATGTTATCTTAAAAAAAAGTTATCCTTGAAGAAGAGATAACATTATTTTAAAGTATTGCTTAATAAAATTATTCTGCATTATCAATTCTTCAATAAAGTATAAAATTATACTGATATTTTTGTATTGAAATTTTTGTGTTGATATTTTTATATAAAGGCAGTGTTATGTATTAGACTTAAGTAGAAGAGATTCTACACTAAAAGTGGAAGTCACTTTTTATACAGTCAATCAAAACTCACCAATTAAAAAACAGCTTTAGGGAGTCTACCCTCATTAATTAAAAAAAGTCTATAACCAACTATAAATTGACAACCCAATTAAAAACCAGGCAAAGAATTTGAATAGGCATTTCTCCAAAGGAGATACACAATGGTCAATAAACACATGAAAAGATGTTCACCTCATTAGCCAGAGGGAAATACAAATCAAAACTGGGACATACCACTCCCCAGTCCTTACTAGGATGACTATAATCCAAAAGACTATAACAAGGATTGGCAAGGACTTGGAGAAATTGGAACTCTCATAAAACTTTGATGAATGTAAAATGTTGCAATGACTTTGGAAAACAGTCTAGTAGTTCTTAGAAGGTTAAACATTAAGTTACCATATGACCAGCACTTCAACTCCTGGGATATATCCATAAGAAATGAAAACATATGTCCACACAAAAACCCATAAAGGAAGGGCTCCTGGGTGGCTCAGTGGGTTGAGCCTCTGCAGTCGGTTTAGGTTGTGATCCCAGAGTCCTGGGATCGAGCCCCGCACCAGGTTCTCTGCTGAGCGGAGAGCCTGTTTCCCCCTCTCTCTCTGCCTGCCCCTCTGCCTATTTGTGATCTCTGTCTGTCAAATAAATAAATAAAATCTTTTTTAAAAAAAGAAAGAAAACACTCAAAAAATACATTTCCATTTTTTCCTAGGACATATCTCAAAAAATAGTTGGGTTAGAGTTACTAAAGAGAATTGACATTGGAGTTGCTTTAAAATATATGTATTCATTTATAATTGACATACTTATTGAATAGAAACTATTCTGTTAGAAAACCTAAAAATAATTTATTCCTTAAATAACAAACATTTCCTGAGATTGTACATTACTAATTTTTTATCTGAATTTTTTCTCAGAATCATTAAATAATTATTAATTTAACTAAGCCAGATTTGGCACACATTTTCATATAGTATTATTTCTATTACTAGAGTTCTTTAGGAACTTTTTTTAATTTTTGTATTCAAGTATTACATTTTTAGTGTATCTATTCTCTAATATCACTATGAAGGTGTTACAATTAGAATACTGTTATCAAAAATATTAGAATACACTCAGAGTCCTGGGTAAAATTCTAAATTTTTGTTGGTTTTTTTTTTTCTGTAACAAATGATATATCCTAAAATATCTTAATAAAAATAGTGTGAATTAGAAAAGTTAATGTGTTTAAATATTGATTGAAATACTTTGATCAGGCCTTATAAATAAAGATAATTGTTGACTTAGCTTCACTAAGTTTGCTATATTGGGGTGCCTGGGTGGCTCAGTCATTAAGCTTCTGCCTTTGGTTCAGGTCAGGATCTCAGGGTCCTGGTATTGAGCCCCCATGTCAGGCTCCCTGCTCTGAGGGAAGCCTCTCTGAGGGAAGCCTCTCCCTCTCTCACTCTCCCTGCTTGTGTTCCTTCTGTCACTGTGTCTCTCTCTGTCAAATAAATAAATAAAATCTTTTTTTAAAAAAGTTTGCTATAGAAAAACATGGAAAAAATTAATTTCATTTCAAAAATCATTTAAGAAATAAGGAAACATCTAAGCCAGATGTGATATTGAAAACATGTTTGTCTATATGCATCTCTGCACTGAATAAAATGTCATATTGAGAATGGTCTCTCCAAGACAGACATAACATTCAGTAATTACCACCACATAATAGAAAGAAGCAGAGGAATTTTCAAAAAGCAAGTGTAGTCAACAAAACAAAGATTAGAAGCACACAGGTAACTAAACCAAAGAAACTAAAACTAACAAAACTCAATTGGGCACTTAATCTTAAGGGGAAATTTTCTAAAATTTTCACACTCAAAAAAATAGGTCATGAAGGGATTTATTTCATCCAAGTTTGCTTCATCAAGGAACACAAATAATTCACAAACATTTAACTCATGGATAGTTTCCATGGTGATACAGAAAGTCCAAAATGGAAATAATTTGTGTAGATTCTTAACCCAAATAATGGCCAAAACTGCCTTGAATAGGGGTTATACTTCAAGACATAATGGTCACAAATAATTCCATAGAAAAGCATTTTTATTAATAATAAAGAAACAGTAAATCCAATATTTAAAGCAATAGACCACAAATACTAAAACATTCATGAATTGCTATACAAAATAACACTTCCATGTTTCTTTAAGTGTAGACTATATTGATAAAATTGAGTCTGTTCTTTTCCTTCAATATATTTCATATGACCCTCTGTGGTTGAATAAGACCAACATAAACTATTGCTATGGTATATATGTTTTTGGTGCACATTCCCCAAAAAATGGTTTATGAAACTGAATTTATATGAAGATATTTTAATTTACATGTTTGTCTATCCACAAAAGGAACATAAGGTACTATTACAGGGCACCGATGAAATGCTATTTGACTCTAACTATCCTTAACGTGTATTAAATAATCACTATTGCTTTTGAGACTTCCCTCCTCTTTCATTTAGTGGAAAGAAAATTGCTGGGCTATTTCATGCCACCAAGGTAATCCTTCCTAGATGGAAGAGTTGCTACAATTATTTTCTTTCATCTTTGGATTTCTCCAGTCTGTATCCCCTTTCTATATTGGAAAGAAAAGACAAAACATAAAGTAATGGGGGCACCTGGGTGGCTCAGTGGGTTAAGCCTCTGCCTTCGGCTCGGGTCATGATCTCAGGGTCCTGGGATCGAGCCCCACATCGGGCTCTCTGCTCAGTGGGGAGCCTGCTTCCTCCTCTCTCTCTCTGCCTGCCTCTCTGCCTACTTGTGATCTCTCTCTCTCTGTCAAATAAATTAAAAAAAAAACATAAAGTAATGGATAATTTGAGTTGATACACTGCACATTTCCCTTTATTCCCCATCCCATCTCTAATACCCCTGTATAAATTAAAAGAACTGAAATACTTTTTTATATTTCTTAATCAGAGTCCCAGTTATACTATCTATGAGCAGATAGGACCTAGTAGTTTATTTCACACTTGCCTTAGCCTAGAGTGAATAAAAAACAAAAATTAAAATTATAAAATAGCTTACCTTATCCCCTGTCATTATTTTATAGTGCTAGACATAATCAGAAATCTCCTTATCCCTCATTATTTTTGTTAATTAAAAAGACAGTGAGTTCAGTGCCATTATTACTTTGTACATTTTAAATTTTGGTTTCTTAATATAAAAGCTGATCAATCATATAAAACAACTTTAACAGGGTTTGTGGGAAGCAGGCACATTTTTTAATCTGTTTTGTGACAAATTTCTTCATCCAGAAATTTTTTAATTTTTTATCCAGGGTTAATTTTTTAATCCAGAGACCATTTTGCTATCCATTGTTTTCACTGACAAAGAAATCCAGTGGTAACAAAAGAAGAAGACATCCATGGCAGTAGAGCTGCTTTATTAGAATGAAAGTAAAAGAAGTAAAAACAAACAAAAAACTCATAAAAGAAAGAAAAAAAACAAAATCATTGAAGGTTAGAATGGTTGTGTGAGAAATTGAGTAGAAAATGATAAAACTCTGGTACAGGAAATCAGTTAATTCAGAATACCTTAATATTTGATAATTGTAAGCATTTACTTCTTATCATACTTTTTAGGGCCTTTCCTGTTTAAATCCATTTAATCCTCACAGCTTATACTGAGTGGCATATTAGTGACGTATTAGGAAGTCCATCACCGCAACCAAAAAATAATGTATACATCCATCACCCCCAAACTTGTCTTTTCTCTCTCCCTTCCCCCTGCTCAGGTAAACATTGATCTGCTTTATGTTACTGTAGACTAGTTAGATTACATTACTATAGACTAGTATTAGTTACCATAGATGTAACAAGACTTACACATAAATGGAATCATAAAGCATGTTCTCCTTTTCTGTCTGGCTCCTTTCCCTCAGAATAGTTATTTTGGAATTCATCCATCTTGATGCATGCATGAGTAGTTCATTAGTTTTCATTACTCAGGAGTGCTCTATTGTATATATATAACACCACTTGTTTATTTGTTCACATGGTGATACACGTTTGGGTTGTTTCCAGTTTCTGGTTATTACAAATCAAGCTGCTATGAACATTTGTATACAAGACTTTGGGTAATTCTCTTGGGTAAATGCCTAGGAATGAAATGGCTAGATCATGTGGTAGTTGTATATTTAACTCCCAAACATATTGCCGAACAGTTTTCCAAAGCAGTTGCATCATTTTACATTCTTGCCATGAATTAATGGGTGCTCTACTACCTCTGTATCCTTGCCCACATTTGGCATGGTCAGTCTTTTAAATTTTAATCATTTTTACATTGTCTACAGTGATACCACATTGTGGTTTTAATTATTATTGCCTAATAACTAATGAGTGAACATCTTTTTGTTTGCTTATCTGTCATCCATAAATCTTCCTTTGTGAGCTGTCTCTCCAGATCTTTTGCCTATTTTTTATGGGTTTATGTTTTTCTTAAATTTATTCAGCTGTGAGAGTTCCTTATACATTCTGGTCACAAGTCCTTCAATTTTCTCCTGGTATATGGCTTGCTTTTCAATTTTTATGACTGTCTTTTGAAGTGCAGATTTTTAAAGTTTTGATGAAATCCAATTTATCAATTTACTCCTTTATAGATTATGCTTTTCCTAATGTATCTAAGATATATTTGCTTAACACAGGGTCACAAAGGTCTTCCCCCATGTTTACTGCTAGACTTATTACCATTTTAGTTTTGACATTTAGGTCTATAATCCAATTTAAGTTAATTTTTTATACTGTAAGATAGCATAGATCAAAGTATTCTGTTCTTTTATTTTTGCATATGGCTGTTCAATTATTCTAGCACTAGTTGTTGAAAGGAGTATTTTTTCTGTGAAATTGCTCTTTCATCTTTGTCAAAAATTCATTTTCCATGTATGTGTGGATCTATTTTTGGATCCTCTCTTCTTTCATAAAACTATTTGTCTCTCTCCTTTTTTTAAAGACTTTATCTATTTATTTGAGAGAGAGAGAGCACAAGAGCAAGAGGAAAGGCAGAAGGAGAGGGAGAAGTAGGTTCACCACTGAGCAGGGAGCCTTCTATTTGTGTATCTTTATGGTAATACCACACTATATGATTGCTATAGCCTTAAGAAGGGCTTGAAACCAGTTAGTACTAGTCCTTTAAACTGTCCTTTTTCAAAGTTGTTTTGTCTATTCTTAAATTTTTTTGTACGTCTAAAAGAATTTTAGAATCAGCTTGTCAATTTTTATAAAACTCCTGCTGGAATTTTTATTGGAACGTGTTTTATGGCTGGAAATATGGTACATATTTCATGCGCAATTGAAAAGAGAGCATAGTATTCTCTTGTTGGCTACAGTATTCTATAAATATCAAGTCGTTCAAGTTGGTTAATAAGGCTGATAAGTCTATTAAATTCTTGCTGATTTTCTCTGTACTTGTTCTATCATTTACTGAGATAGGAATGTTGAAATTTCAGACTATTGCTGAGAATATTTCCATTTCTCCTTGCAGTTTTATCTATTCAGTTTTATGTATTTTGAAGTTCTACTTGAGGCATAAATGTTTAGATTTCTTATATGCTTTTGATAAACTGATTCCTATCTGTGGAATTAGGTTTTCATCAAGTTTGGAGAAATTTTTTTTTCTTAAAGATTTTATTTATTTATCTGACAAACAGATCACAAGTGGGCAGAGAGGCAGGCAGAGACAGACAGAGGGGGAAGCAGGCTCCCCGCTGAGCAGAGAGCCCAATGCTGGGCTCAATCTCAGGATCCTGGGATCATGACCCGAGCCAAAGGCAGAGGCTTTAACCCACTGAGCCACCCAAGTGCCCCAAGTTTGGAGAAATTTTGAACATTATTTCTTCAAATATTTTTTCTGCTCCTCCAAATCTCTTCATCAGGAACTTGAATTATAAGTACATGAGACTTCTTGAAATTTCCTACAACTCACTGATGCTTTACATTTTAAAAATCCTTTTCTCTGCTTTTCATTTTGTATAATTTCTATTATTATGTCTTCAAGTTCACTAATGTTTTCTTCAATGTTCATCTGTGGTTAATTCTATAAAGATATTTTTCATGTCATACATTGCAGCTTTCACCTCTAAAAATTTTGAATTGAACTAAATATTTTTCTATGTCCCTACTGAACACATTGAACATATGAAATACAGTTACAACTGTTTCAATGTCCTTTTTTGCTAATTCTAACACTGTGGCAGTCCTCAGTCAATTTTGATTTTCTGAGTAGTCTTCTCATTATGCATTATGTTTTCCTACTTCTTTGGATGCCACTAATCTTGTTTAATAACAAACATCATGAATTTTGCCTGGATTGTTGCTTTATTCTGAGATGCAATTAAGGAACTTAGAAATAAGTTAAGCTTTTTGGATCTTGCCTTCCTGAATTTTTTAGGCAGAAGCATAGGGGTACTCATTCTAGGGCTAATAATTTCCCAGTACTTGGGCAAGACCTTTCTTGAATTATGAGTTTTTCCATCCTGGCTAGTAGAAATGGGAATCATTCCCAGGCTTGTGTGAGTGCCAAACACTGTTCTCTCTAATCCTTTTGGTTAGTTGTTTTTTCATCCTTGGATAGTTTCTTCTTTACTTGCATGCACTGATCAGTGCTCTGCTGAATATTCACGGGGGCCATCTAAAGAAAGAACTCCAGGGATCTAACACTTCAGTCTCTTTTCTCTAGTACTCTGTCCTAAGAACTTTAACATTCTGTGCTTCTCAGATTCAACTCTCTGAGATCCAACTTCCCAACTTCAGTAGTCCAACACAGAGTCCCCACCTCTGTTGCAACCTGGGGTAGTAAACTGGGGAAATGGGCCTCACTTTACTTTATCTGTGTCCTTCAGGAATCACTGTTTTGAAACCTGATGCCCAGTGTCTTGAAAACAATTTTGATATACCAGTTTTATTTTCGTGTGTGTGTGTGTGTGTGTGTGCATGTTTTGTTTGACAAGCAAGAGGGTATTTTCAGTACCTGCTACTATATCTTGTGCAGAAAAGGAACATTTCCCCCTTTCTTTTAAAAAACAATTAATGAAGCAAATGAAAAAGCAGTAGATAAAAAGAGAACATGGAAGAATTATTTTTCCTAGTTTGTTTTGATGATGCACCGTAGCTGATAGATTAGTTTCCCATTGCTGCTGTTACAAATTACTACAAATTTAGTGGCTTAAAACAATACAGATTTATTATTTACAGTTTTGTAAGTCAGGAGTCTGACACAGGTCTCAGAGGTCTAAAATCAAGATGTCAAGAGGGCTGCATTTCTTTCTGGGGGCTTTAAAAGACAATCCATTTTCTTGCATTTTCTAGCTTCTAAAGGCCACCCACATTCCGCTACTCATGGCTTCCTCATTGCATCTTCAAATCCAGGAAATTTGCACCTATCTGACCATTCTTCTGTAGTCACTACAGCACGGAAAGAATCTTTGTTTCTAAGGACATATGTTATTAGATTGTGTCCACTGTACTCTCAGCCACTTAAAGATTCTTAACTTAATCATACCCCAAAGTCACTTTTTTTGTGCCCCAGCTTGGGGTCTGGGTCATGATCCCAGAATCCTAGGCTTCCTGCTCCATGGGAAGCCTGCTTCTCCCTCTCACACTCACCCTGCTTGTGCTCCTTCTCTTGTTGTGTCTCTCTCTGTCAAATAAATAAATAAAATCTTTTTAAAAATATATACCTACCATTATACACTTGTAGAAAAATAGTGTAATATTATTGCTGCAAATGGTAGTTAGCCACATTGGGAAGCCTCGTTATAGCTCATTGAGGTTTTTTGTTGTTTACCTTCATAAACACACATATATGTATACCTGAATACTTGAATCTTGAATACTAGGCAAGATTCTTTAAATCTTTAAATAGTTAAACTTTGAAATTGCTTTTACTAAAATAAAAGCAGGAAAGTCTTGCAGATTTTATCAACTGTTGACATTGTGAGCAGTTGCTGGGAACAGCTTCAAAACACAGGTGGAAATAAAGAACTCTCTCTCTAGTCATTGGTGAGAATATTGAGTTCAAGACCACAATCCTCAGGTTTCTCACAACTGTTTCACTCAGTTAGAAAGGAAATAGTCAGCTGATTAGCCAGGCTTATTTCTATTACTTGGATGCATTTTAGGTACATCATCCAACACAAAATGACTTGAAGAAGTTGCCTACCTATACTAAGTTCCTAGATCTGCCATAACAAATTATCTCAAACTGGTTAGGTTAAAACCACAGAAATTTATTCTCTCATAATTTTGGAGGTCAGAACTTGCAAAAGAAGAAATTAGAAAGGTTAGTTTCTTTGTAGAGATATGTGGGAGAATCTGTCCCTTGCCTGTGTCCTATCTTCTGATGACAGTCATCAGTCTGTGGAGGTCCTTGGCTTGTAGCATCTTCCATCTTCACATGGACTTTTCTTGTGCAACTGAAGCTGTGTCCAAATTTCCTTCTTCTTGTAAGGACATCAAGCACATCAGATTAATGACCTCATCCTAACTTCATGAAATCTACAAAGATTCTGTTTCAAATCAGAATTTGATCAGATTCACAGCTACTGGAGGTGAGGATTTCAATGTATCTTTGGGCAGAGGGGACATACAATCATAACACTACCCTACCTGTCGAAGAATTTAAAGTTATGTTAGGAATCACTTTAGCCAAGAATCCACTTAGGCATGACTTTCTGGATACTTCATAAAATTTAGTGATTTGGTTTCACTGTGAAGATTATTACCTCAGGCATCAAAGACCTGCCTGATAGAAATCAAGGAAAATGTTCAAGTCAGACATTGGAATTCTTTCTTCAATCTCATCTATATATTATTATAATCTCATCAACCATGTAAAGCTTATATTCTTTACCCTTTTGTGTTATCTGGTTACCCCCAGGTTCCCCTACACCTGTTTTAACAATTGCTTCATCAACACCTGTTTCATGTCTTCCTGTGTGCGCAATACCATACTGAAGAGCTGTGAGGTACTGGAAATGCTGTAAATGTGATATTAGAAGACATCAAACAATCTAATCTTCCTATTGTGCTCAGAGGAGGAAACTAAGACCAAAGAGGTTAGCTGTTAAGTCTTAAGTTAACCCTTTAGTTGGTGACAGAGTCAGATATCCCTAGGTGTCAGTTGTGTCTTGCTTACTGTTTTTGCTCAATTGACTATTACACTGTAATGCCAGTATAACTCACAAAAATATATGTGAGGTAGTATCATTTCGATTTTTGCTCTCCATCCCTGATTACAGTCAACGTGGAGGAGAAGGCTCCCAATTTCATTGCCAAGAGAGGAATCCTCCCCTCTGCGTTTCACTCTAAGGACCTAGAAGTACATTGTAATTTGCCAATATGGCAAATGTGTGTTATTATCACTCTGTACTCTGTCTAATAAATAAGCATGTGGGAAAAGCTAAAACCTCTTTTGGGTTCTATGCAGCTGCTGAACTCTCTCACAGTCGGCTTTCTTCACACCACTCTTATAGTTCTCAACATCTCAGTTTGCTCAAAAAAGCACTGAAGAGTTCGCTTGGGCTGGTGCTAATGTCTAGCTCTGAATATAAAAAAGATAGTTATCCATAGAACAATCACATTCTTGATCAAATAATGATTTATACCCTTAAAACTGGGCAATAAAAATTCAGATTGACTTCTTGTAAGTTACACCTTCTTCACTGCAATTCACTTATGCTTTCTCCAATTTTCATTTTCTGTACAATCAGAAATCTTAAGCACTATTGTGGCTTTATACTTGCAGGAATAAATTTTAAGAGGGAGCATTATTAATTTTGCCTCAATCTCTTTTTTAAAATCAAAGAGGAAATATTTCACAGTATGCAAGTATCTTTGCAACACTAAATATGTTCATTTATCAAGCTAGGTATCCACAGTCAAAGAAAAGGGAAGGATTGAGAGACTATACAGGAGAAAGGAAAATTTAGTCAAGAATAAAGGTTAAGTGGGGCGCCTGAGTGGCTCAGTGGGTTAAAGCTTCTTCCTTCAGCTCAGGTCATGATCCCAGGGTCCTGGAATCGAGCCCTGCATCAGGCTTTCTGCTCAGCAGGGAGCCTGCTTCCTCCTCTCTCTCTGCCTACTTGTGATCTTTCTGTCAAATAAATAAATAAAATCTAAAAAAAATAATAAAATAAAGGTAAAGCAATCCAGTTAAACATATTTTAACTCAGTTACTAAGCCAAATATTTATTAAGAATATTGATAACCATAATTTTTATAGTTATTGCTATTATTATATCAAAACTATTTGATGAGGTGCGTGGGTGGCTCAGTCAGTTGAGGACCCAATTCTTGATTTTGGCTCAGGTCATGATCAGCCTGATGTAGGATCGAGCCTCTCCTTGGGCTCTGCACTCAGTATCAAGTCTGCTTGAGATTCTCCCTCTTCCTCTCACTCTGCCCCTCCCCACACGTGCATGTACTCTCTCTCTAAAATAAACAAAATCTTTTAAAAAATTATAATTATTGAGTTTGATAAGTTCTTTATAGATTTTGGACACTAGCCCTTTATCTGATATGTCGTTTGCAAATATCTTCTCCCATTCTGTCAGTTGTCTTTTGGTTTTGTTGACTGTTTCCTTGGCTGTGCAAAAGCTTTTGATCTTGATGAAATCCCAATAGTTCATTTTTGCCCTTGCTTCCATTGCCTTTGGCGATGTTCCTA
>PISX010006164.1:0-100093 GCA_004024625.1 Mellivora capensis
TTGTTTGTTTGTTTGTTTGTTTTTTAAAGATTTTATTTATTTGAGAGAGAATGAAAGAGAGCTCGAGAAGGGGGAGGGTCAGAGGGAGAAGCAGACTCCCTGCTGAGCAGGGAGCCCCCGTGGGACTAGATCCCAGGACTCCAGGATCATGACCCCCAAGCCGAAGGCAGTCGCCCAACCAACTGAGCCACCCAGGTGCCCTGTTTGTATTTATGAATGATAATAGCCATTCTAGCAGGTGTGAGGTGATCTCTTACGGGTTTTAACTTGCATTTCCCTGATGATTAATGCTGTTGAGCTCTTTTCCATTTATCTGTTGGCCATTGGTATGTGTTCTTTTGAAAAATGTGTGTTCAGGTCCTTTCTCCATTTTTTTTTTTTTTAAGATTTTATTTATTTATTTATTTATTTATTTGTCAGGCAGAGTGAGCACAGGCAGACAGAGTGGCAGGAAGAGGCAGAGGGAGAAGCAGACTCCCTGCTGAGCAAGGAGCCCGATATGGGACTCGATCCCAGAACGCTGGGATCATGACCTGAGCCGAAGGCAGCTGCTTAACCAACTGAGCCACCCAGGCGTCCCATCTTTCTCCATTTTTAATTAGATCATTTGATGTTCATTTGTTTTGCTGTTGAGTTGTATGAGTTCCTTATATATTTTGGATAGTAACCCCTTATCAGATATATCATTTGTGAGTATTTTCTTGTATTCCATAGGTTGCCCTGTCGTTTTGTTAATCGTTTCTTTTGCAATGCAGAAGCTTTTTATTGTGGTGTCATCCCACTTGTTTATTTTTGCTTTTGTTGCCTATATGTTTGGTGTCATAACCAAAAAATAATTACCAAGACCAATGTCAGGGAGCTCTTTCCTTATTTTCCTTATCAGTCTTACATTTAAGTCTTTAATCATTTCCAGTTAATTTTTGTGAGTTGTGTAAGATAGGGGTCCAGTTTCATTTTTTGCATATAAACATCCGGTTTTCCAGCAGCATTTATTGAAGACAGTCCGTTCCCCATTTGGACCATGGAATTTAAATAAGGAGGGAAGCGAGGGCGTGAGGGGGTGATGGTGTCAGTGTTGTCAAAGAATTGGTGGTTTCTGGGTACCAGAGGTAGTGAGCTAGGAAAATAAGGATAAAGAGTCAGAGATTGGGATACTCGAAATTGAATTATGGAAGATTTGTGGTCATGGGAAAAAACAGGGTCTAGGTGTGCATCTGGGAATGAGGCTGAGATGGGAGGACAAAATACGACTTGGGAAGGCAGGAGGTCGCAGTATTGAATATTGCAGTCTGCGGTTAGGAGGAGGCAGTTAGAGGCAGGGAGTCAGGCGCGGAGAGAGAGGTCTGAGGTGTAGCACCAAGGTGAGGTGGTTAAAGGCACACGCCTGGAACTAGGGCTGAAGTCTGCCACTTACTGTGTCGCACTGGGCAGAGCCACTTCTCATCTCTGAGTCTCCGCATCTTTGCAAGTACGATGTGGGTAATAATCATCCCAACCTTCCTCGGATCCGTGTGCAGTGAAAGACATTCTGTGCACAGTGACCTATAGTCAGCTAACACTTAGTATTTGCTGTTACTCTTTCATTACTCATACTTTTATTTCGAGAAATAATACATTTGTCGAAGTGCTTAGTGCCTGACACATGGTGTGCATCTTATAAATATTGACTGTTTTTTTAAAAGATTTTATTTATTTATTTGAGAGATCGCAAGAGAGGGGGTGGGGCAGAGGGAGAGGGACAAGCAGACTCCCTGCTGAGCACGGAGCCTGATGGGGATCATGACCTGAGCCAAAGGCAGACGCTTAACCAAATGAGCCACCAGGTGCCCCAGTATTAGCTATTATTGTAGCTTTTATTATGCCCAGGCCACAGACCAAAGGGCCTGTGCGGGGGTCAGGGGTGCAGTTTTCACTCTGCTCCCAGCTGATGCCCCTGCCTTTGTCCTCCCCTTAGAGCTCGGGAAAGTCGAGGTAAAGGTGTTTGACCCTGACTCCCTGGACCCTGATCGCTGTGAGAGCTGCTATGGTGCCGAGACGGAAGACATCAAGTGAGCTGGACCCTGGGGGCCGGGGTGGGGGGCTCCCGCCAGGCACCATGAGTCAGCCATCCTCCGTCTGTGGCGGGCTCCACAGCAGGTGGGGGAAGTCGGACCGGGAGTTGAGCGGAGATGGGATGTGTGCCTCAGTCACTGCTCCTGGTGCGAGTGACTGGGGCTCTATGGCCAGGCCCTGCGTGGGGCCAGAGGCGGGTGGAGGCTGAAGTGGTTCCCGCTCCAGTTCAGAGTCCAGCTGCCTGGGTTCCACCCTTGTGTCCTCGGGCAGAGCCACATAACCTCTCTGGGGAAGGGGGGTGATGAGACCAAGTCTCCCAGAACAATCGCATCGGGATTAGGGTATACTGTATGTAAAGAGCTGGGATTGTGGGCCCAATCCAGGTAATGAGGCCTGTGACAGTGGCCACTGCTGTTCTGTTCCTCGGGCCCTGGCCCCCGAGAAGCTGATTCAGCGAGTCTAGGGGAGGGCCTGGGAGTATGTATTTAATATTTTTTTCCCATTGTAGTAAAATATGTGTAACTTTTAAAACTCAGCATTTAAAAAAAAAAACCCAAAACTTAGTATTTTAACCATTTTCACACGTTAGATTCAGTGGCATTAACTACATTCAAGTGTTGGGCAGCCGTCACCGCTCTCCGTCCTAAAACATTTCAGCATCCCCAACAGAATGGGAATATGCATTTTTTTAAATTTATCTATTTATTTATTTGAGAGAGGGAGAGCGAGCGAGCACAGGCAGACAGAGTGGCAGGCAGAGGCAGAGGGAGAAGCAGGCTCCCCGCCGAGCAAGGAGCCCGATGTGGGACTCGATCCCAGGATGCTGGGATCATGACCTGAGCCGAAGGCAGCCGCTTAACCAACTGAGCCACCCAGGCGTCCCGGGAATATGCATTTTTAACAGTCCTGCTGCCTCTGAGCGAACGTGTTTTGAGAACATTTGGTGGCCGGGGGAGAGGCTGTCAGAGTCTTTGTCCGTGGACAGCACTGCTCTGTCTCCCAAGGTCCCCGCTCTTGGCCTGTGCCTCTGTGCGGCTCTCACTGCACACCCCACCCCTCCCCCCTGCCCGCAGGTGCTGCAACACCTGTGAAGATGTGCGGGAGGCCTATCGGCGTCGGGGCTGGGCCTTCAAGAACCCAGACACTATCGAGCAGTGCCGGCGAGAGGGCTTCAGCCAGAAGATGCAAGAGCAGAAGAATGAAGGCTGCCAAGTGTATGGCTTCTTAGAAGTCAACAAGGTACGGGAGGGACTGAGGTGGGAAAGGGCCAGCTGAGCTGTGGGGTGGCCCCACTCCACGGTGAACCGAGGGCCCTCTCAGGCCCTCAGGAGACCAGAGGAAGGGAGGAGACGGCTGGAGAATGAATGGGAATATCCCCTACAGGTGGCCGGAAACTTCCACTTTGCTCCCGGGAAGAGCTTCCAGCAGTCCCATGTGCACGGTGAGTGAGCCTGCGTCTGCCAGGGGGGTTTTAGACCCTGGATGCCCCGGTGGGTCTGAGTGCCCCTGCACCTGCCCGATGCTGTGTGTCCTCAGCCCAGGGGAGATCCTCATCACGGGGCAGCAGTTTGGTACACAGTTCAGAGCACAGGCTGGGGAGCCAGACTGCCTGGGTTCAGAGTTCAGTTTCAGAACTTACTGGCTATGTGAAACTTGGAGGAAGTTCCTTCACCTTTTTGAGCTCGTTTCCTACTTTATAAAATGGAGAGGCTCGTCCTTCTCTCCTAGAGTGCTTGTGCAGGTGAAGGCTGCGGCCCAGGGCCCGGCCGTGGGGGGCACTTGTCTCACAGTAGTTCCCAGGATCAGGTGTGCTATGTGGGAGGCTTTGGGGTCAGCAGGGCAGGGTTCAAACACAGGGCCAGCCCCTCCCAAGTAAGGTCAGAATGGGGACTAGGGAGCCCCATTCAGTTTCTTCTCTAAAATGGGGCTCGAGATGCTAGTCCCCCCCTCACAGGTTGTTCACAGGGATGAATAAGTGGGATTTCTGTTCCTTCCCGGGTCCATCCATGCACACACTAGGTACGTGGTAGTCACTGCGTGCTCCCTTCTAGTCTGGGTGCTCACAGCACAGCTCCGAACAGAACACAGTCTCCTTGTCCTCAGCGTGTAGTAAAGAAACAGACCACAAACGAAACTGTTAAGGACTGTGAGCCCAAGAAAGGCAGGATCAAGATGATGGAGGCGAGGGGCTCTGGCGAGATGGTGCATGTGTGCCATTGTGTGTTGGGCAGACAGGGAAGGACTGATGGGGTGGCATTTGAGTAAAGACCTGAAGAAGATGAAGGAGCTAGCTAGCCATAGGGTGTCCAGGCAGAGGTGTCTGAAGCAGAGAGAAGAGCAAATGCAAATCTCTGAGCTGAGAACGGGCTTGGCGAGTTGGAGGCGCAGTAAGAAAGCGGGGGACTGGCACAGAGCAAGCAGGGCAGTGGGCAGGAGGTAAGGTGAGCCTGGTAACGGGGCCCCAGCCTGCAAGGCTCGGGAGGGCACCACAGGGACAAGGGCCCTTACTCTCCGTGAGACAGAGCCATCGTTGGGCTCTGAGGAGGCACTGTGCTGTGACGTGACTTGGCAGCGGTGGGCAGCACTCTGCTCTGTGGACAGGCTGGGGGCAGGACAGAACCAGAGACCTGGTAGGAGGCCACGGCTGTGATCCATCTGGGCACAGGATGGTGGGGACCGGGCCAGAGTCGGGGAGGGACAAGCCGGGATGGCTGATGTTGGAGGGTGATGCCGAGAGAGAGGCGTGGCTGATGGGTTTCGGTGGTGGGCACGGGAAGGGACGGGGTCAAAGATGACTCCGAAGTTTTGTGCCTGAGGAGTGAGAAGGATGAAGTTGTGTAGGAAGAGGGAAAGATTCAGAAGTACGTGTTTAGATGGCTGGACAAATCAAGCAGGAATTCGGGGACTGATGTGTTCAGTGGGCTCTGAATGCAGTCCGGATGCAAGTAAGCAGCTGGCTGGGTCTGGAGGTCAGGGGAGAGGTCCGGCCCCGAGAAACTCAGGTGGCCGTCCTCGGGTATGTAAAACAGTGGAACAGGATGAGGTCGCCGTGGAGGTGAGGGTAGGTGGGGAGGAGGAGAGCTCCAAAGACGGAGCGTGGCACCTCCCCGTCAGAGAACACGGGCGTTGGGAGGAAGCAGCCGCTGGACCAGTAAGGACCACTGGTCAGACGGGAAGGCCAGCGGAGAGGGGGTGTCCTGAAAGCCAGGGGAAGGAGGCGTTTCCAAACCCAGACCCGATGTTTCTGCACGTCGAGTGAGAGTTGCCCACTGGCTGTATGACCTGGCAGTGGTCACTGTGACGTTGGCCATAGTTTTCGTGGAGTGATAGGGAGCACCCACTGTGTGGCTCAGGAAGGAAAGGGAGAGGGGTTGGAGCCAGTGAGTAAGGACCACTCTTCTGTGGAGTTTGCTCAAAAGGGAAGAGGGTGGTCTGGAGCTGGAGGGCAAGGGCTAGACTCGAGGGGGGTGGTGGACAAGCTGTGCGAGGCAGCAGTGGGTGATATGCGGTGGGAACAGTCCACCGCAGAGCCGGCCAGTCATGCTCCAGGGTGGGCGGGACCGTCACCAGGGTGACATCCTTGAGAGGGAAAAAGAGGACAGAACCGAGTGCCCTAGAAGTGTAGAAAGCCCAAACATGGCGACGGGAGGAAAGGCTGACCAATTCGGGACAGGTAGGATGACAGCTGGTGATCAGGAGATCATCAGGAAGGGAGACAGGGTTGTGGAGGAGAGAGTGGTGGCCAGACTCGAGAGCCAAGAGCTGTTGAGAGGCATGGAAGGGCCAGCCTGCGCTTCTGTGTGGATCTCGAAGGGACTAAGACGAGTAGGGAGAGTCGGTATACTTTGCCACGAGCTGCAAAGCTGGGGATTTTTAGGGCAGCTCGAGGGACCATGATCTGGAAGTGGCATTAAGAAATAAGGCCTCACTTTGAGGAGGCTAAGCATGGGGAAGAAATTGTCACCCCTGAGGGGGCTGCGGGGAAAGGACTGTCAAGAGAGAGCCAGGCTGCAGTTGGAGCGTGAAGGTGAGTTGAATGCGTAGAGGCTGAAGATGGTAGGGGTTTCCCTGATGAGTAATGGGGCCCCCTGGGAGGATTGGGAGTCAGGATCGAATTGGGGGGTGTATGGAGCTGCAGTGTGATGGGCGTCCGGGGGTGAGGGATGAGCTGGCGGTCCTGAGTGCCCAGGGACTGCGGTGAGCAGGAGGAATGGGCCTGCTGGAGGCAACGCGGCTGGTCTGGAAGGCAGTGTGCAGGGGTGAGGCTGAGTGCTGGGCAGGGGTGGGAGGTGGGTCCAGAGCCCCCTCTTCTGGAGTGGGTCAGCCCGCTGCTGGCCCGGGCTCTGGAGGCACGCAGTGGGAGGTCCGCTCTGCTCCTCCACCTGGGCAGCAGCCCGAGTCAGGGAGCCTGGAGCAGAGGTGCTCTGTCTCCCGAGAGGGTGTTCAAAACACAAGGCTACAGTTGCCTGAGGCCAGAGGTCTAGCTGAATGGAAGGTCTGGGAGCTAGTTTCTGACATCTTTATTGCTTTGTGGGGGGATGATTATGAAGTTTACCTTGTGCTTTTCCATCTTAGATCCTACCTGGTCCTCAGGACAGCCCTTTGTAGAGATCACTAGCCCCAGAGAGGGCAAGTTGCTTGCCCAAGGTCACACAGCTAGGAAAGTGGCTTATTGGGCTCTAATCTTTTATGCTTCCTAGCCCACCGTACTTCTGCCCCCAAGAGCCTTGCATTCCTCCCTGGCCAGAGAAGAGTTCCCCTGGGGATGAGACCAGGAGGAGCCTTGTTAGCAGGTCCAGACCCTGCTGCTGAGCCAGAATATTCCAGCCTTCCTTTCTACCATGTGTCTTGCTCCGTAGTTCTCGTTGTGAAGCTCTCAATCTCTTTTCTTTTCCTCCCATCTCTCTCCTGCCCTCCCCCGTGCTGCAGTCCATGCTGTGGAGAGTAAGTGGCCCTGCCCCTCTGGGAGGCCAAGTCCCCGCTTCTGGGGCAGCCTACCCTCTCAGGACGGGAGAAGGTTTGGATGGGGCCTGGGATGGGGGTCTTACTTTTCAGGTAGGGTTCCTTGAAGTAGGAGAGATCAGGGCCAGAGGCAGGAAGCACTGGTTCTGGAAGACAGTACAGGGTACCCATAGTGTTTCCTTTGGGGGCTCTGAGGGTGGGGGCCCAGGGGTCGGGGAAAGTGCTTGGACAGCCTTCTCAGGGCCCACCTCACCTTGGGGCTCAGCGACTGGCCCTCAGCTGTACTTAGTAGAGACCAGAGTCAGTGGGGTTTGTCTCCAGAGGTGCAAGCAGGGACTAGGTGGGAGTGGAAACCTGGGAGACGGCCATAGTGGGCTCCCTGTATGTGTCGGGAGGAAATGGGGTCTGTGTTCTTAAGGTCCTCGGAGGGCCTGGACTCGCACACAGGCCCAAGGGGGGCCTGACGGGCAGGGCCCCCAGCAGGGCCAGGCTGGGGGGTGGAAGGTCAGAGGAGCTAGGCATTCACACTCCAAGAGGGGTGTGGAGGCCTGAGCAAGGACACTGAGGGAGCCAGGAGGCCAGTGCTACCCCACCTGGTGACACCTTCTCCCTTCTCTCCTAGTCCATGACTTGCAGAGCTTCGGCCTCGACAACGTACGTACCGCCGGAAGCCATGCGGGGCGGATGGGCATGGGAGATGGTTGCTGCCTTCTTGTCTCTGCAGGGATGTCCTGGGATGGGGGAGTAGAGAAAAATATACCATATTCTGCCAGGCGATCAGTCTGAGGGCAGAGACCTGAGGTCTGCACAGGTCAGAGATGGGCAGGGCTGGACAAGAGTGTCCTGGGCAGAGGGCTCCTCTGGCAAAGTCAGGAGGGAGTGGAGAACTTCTCAGAACCCGCAGAGGCGGGTGTGGAGGAGGAGGCTGGAGAGGTTGGCGTGGACCAGACCGCACAAGCCTCAGGCCAAGCAGCGGTCTGGTCTTCCTCCTGCGGGCGGTGGAGGTTATTGGTCCTTTAACCGGGGTGATGATGTAATCAGATTTGCATGTTTTTAAAGTCCCTTCTAATGGTTGAGGTTGATACAGACTAGAGCAGGACAGGGGTCAGAGCTGGGAAGTCACCGCCCCCCCCAACTTCCCAGGCCAGGCTCCCCTGGCTTGAGACTTCCAGGCAGAACAGGCACCTGCCACACCTGTCCGTGCCCAGCCTTTCCTGGCTTTGTGGTGGGATGCCACCAGAACCTCAAACTGGAGGCCCAGAGGCCGTGGGCTCTGTGAGGAACGAGTTCCCCAGCGGGGTGTAGGGGTGCCTGTGTTGGTCACATTCTCCCAGGCAGGACGTCTCCCTCCCTCCATCTCCACACGTCCCTTCCCCAGACCCAGCATCCCTGTCTGCTGCTGTCCTGCGGAACCGTTGATGGGGTGAGGCCTGGCAGGGCCTTGAGTGCCAAGGCTCAGGTGCTGCTGTTGCTTTCAGATCAACATGACCCACTACATCCGGCATCTGTCATTTGGGGAGGACTACCCAGGCATTGTGAACCCCCTGGACCGCACCAATGTCACCGCACCCCAAGGTACCAGCCTGGGAGGTAGCCCTTGGCTGCCAGAGCCCTGCCCGGCACCCATGCCCAGTGCTCTCTTCCCCCTGCAGCCTCCATGATGTTCCAGTACTTCGTGAAGGTGGTACCCACAGTGTACATGAAGGTAGATGGGGAGGTAAGTCTGCAGGAGTTCAGCTGTGGGAGTCCCTCTTGGTGCCAAGCACTCGAGTCCTGTCGACCTGGGAAGTGGGGTGCTGCTCTTATCCCCAGATGATGGATGACAAGCTGGGGGCAGGGGAGTAATATACCCTCACAGCCAGAGTGCAGGGGCCTAGACTGTCAGACTTGAAAGCACTTTAACTTTCTACTTGCCCTCACTGCCTCCATCCATTCCTCTGGTGCTCACCATCCCTGTGGTCTGCCCTGGGCTGGGGGCTAACCCTTCCTGGGTGCCCTCCTCCCCTTTCTGCTGTGGCCTATGGAGCAGCATCTCGGCAGACAGGAAGTCAGGCCTGGCCTTGCCAGGAACTCATGGTGCGGCCTTGGCGAGTTGTTTCCCATCCCGTGAACCCCCGCTGAGAGAATCCACCCCATGTAGCTGGGATCGGTAAACTGTAGAGAGCTGATGACCCAGGGGAAGGTGGGGTGGTGAGGCTGAGAGTGTGTCTGGGTGGCCCCCGGGTCTTGCGGTAGTCATTAGCGACGTGGGGCCTTGTTTTCTCTCCCACACAGTCCAGGTGCCATGGACAAGGGCAGGAGCAGGCGTAGGGCTGAGAGGGTTTGGGAGCCAGGTCACAGACTTGGCCCCGGCCCAGACTCTCTTCCTGTCCCAGGTGCTGAGGACAAACCAGTTTTCTGTGACCAGACACGAGAAGGTCGCCAACGGGCTGATGGGTGACCAGGGGCTTCCTGGAGTCTTTGTGCTGTATGAGCTGTCACCCATGATGGTAAAGCTGACAGAGAAGCACAGGTGAGGGTGGCAGAAGGGAGGGAGGGGCCTGGGACTGCGGAGTGGAGGGGTGCCTGCTGACCCCCTGCCATCCCTCCACCAGGTCCTTCACGCACTTCCTGACAGGCGTGTGCGCCATCATCGGGGGCATGTTCACAGGTTAGAAGCTCGAGGGCATCTGTCTGGGGCTGGGGCGTGGCGAGGGGCGGTGGTGTGAAGCCTGGGTTCCCTGCTGGAGTTTTACTGGGGGATGGAGGACTACCTCAACAGCCAAGGGGAGATGCTGGCCTAGCCAGTCAGGTGACAAGGCTCTGGGGTCCAGTCAAGGGCCCAGTGGGGCCAGCGCCTGCCCTTGTGTCTCTCCCCAGTGGCTGGACTCATCGATTCGCTCATCTACCACTCGGCTCGAGCCATCCAGAAGAAAATTGACCTCGGGAAGACAACATAGTTGTCTCCTTCTCCCTCTGTTGTTCTGTTCTCCAGTTTCTCTTTGGCCCTGTGGTCATTCCCAGCCTCTTGCTCACCCTACCCCCACTCGGCGTCGGTCTCAGTGTAGGTTCATAAATCTGTTGGTTGTGATAGTACTTGCTGGTCTCCATGTGGTTCTTGTCTGGTTGGAGCCTAGAAACAATCCCTCATCACAGCCACTTCCTGAAGGCAGTCAGGACCGACAGATCAGGCCAGGTGCCCTCTGGGAGCCCCACATGGACATCCCCTGGCTCATGGGGCTTTAGTCACACCAGATGAATGTCCGTCCCACAGCCCTGTCCTCTGTCCCTCCTCTGTGGTGGTCCTTGGGCCTTTTGGGCTCAGTTCCATGGTGGAGGTGGACCTTTCCAGTAGGAGCTTCCTGGAGCCACCACGGCCCGCAGGCTCATGACAGGCTGATCCCAGTGGTACTAGGGCCTTGGGTGCAGGCTGGGGCTTGCCACCTCTTCCGTGATAGCTAAAGCCAGGGCCTCTCCCTGCCACCCTATGCTCAGTCTACTGAGCGGGATCCAGGCAGGTCGTGTGCACGCTCCAAGGTGGAGGCAGCACTGGAAAACGGAGGCATGGTAGCAGTGGCCGTTCTGGAGGAGGGCTGGCGTCAGATCCCCAGCTCTGGAGCTCGCCAGGGCTTCCCATCACAGCCCACAGTACGTGTGCAGAGCCAGGGCCAGGAGCCCACTGCGCAGCAGCCCAGGGAAGCGGGCGTTAGTGCTGGTCAGTTCACCCGATCATTTCTCAGGGAGGGTCTGGGTAAGACATTTGTAGGGAGGGAAGTAGAGAGGACAGGAAGCAGGATAGGACGATGAGAGCAAAATGTCTAGAGGCAGAAAGACCTGAGATCTAGCTCTGATGGGATCCCTCATGAGCTGTGTGACCTTGGCCAGGTCTCCTCTGCAAGTTACAGATCAGATTGCATGCTGTAGCAAGCCTTGTTTTTTCGGTCAGCTGGAAACCATTTCTACTTATTAATAGTATCCCGAGTTTTCTCTAGGAACCTCCCTGTCTACCTTCTCAGCTTCTGTGTTGGGGAGGAGGTTTGATCTCCCACCCTAAGCTCCAGGGAGGTCTCAATCCGCATGCCCCCCACCCCCAGTGCAACATTGCCAGCTCCGGGCTCCGTCGGAACTAGAAAAACTAGGACGTGAATGTGGGGAGACCTGAGGTTGGTGCCACCATCCTGCAATTCTAGCCCCCAGAGGACAGCTGAGCCCACAGGCAGAGAACCAGTCCTAGTGACATCTTCTGACCCCTGGGACAGGCTGCCAGCTAAGCCCTGGGAATAGCAACTGTGCCAGCTCCTCAAAATGCCATTTTGCTTCAGCCAGTTTGGGTTGTGATTTCTATTATTTGCAACCAAAAATGTGCTGATATGCTTATTCTCAGCATATCAGAAGTAGGTGAGTGCTAGCTGTCACAGAATGGTAGAAGCCATAAGCAGGTTAAGTGAAAGGGATCTAGTCATTGTCAGGAGCAGGAGCAACAGGTGGGCCGCTCAGAGGGCATGATAGCTCGGTGGCCAGGACTCTCGGCCTTGAACTTCCTGCCAGGTCCCATTCTTCCTCTGAGCAGCCTCACAACCCTGGGTGACTCCCCAGCACCTGTCACCCACGGACAGCTCTGTTTTCTGCCTTTGTATTATGTATACCCTAAGTTTAGGCATCAGAGGGGAGGCACAGTCAAGTTTATTCAAGGAAAGCAGTGAACTCCCAACAGCTCCTGTCGGTGAGAACTCCCCAGGAGGATTTGAGGGGCTGGAGTTCCAGGAAGAGTATGCAGGGTCAGTTAGGGTCAGGGCTGGTGGAGGGGCCGGAAGATGACCTGGCTGATCTGGCCGGGCATGGTGTAGAAGACCAGGAGGAGGAAGACGGTGACCAGGGCCAGCAGCAGCAGCAGCACCAGGATGCGCCAGTACCGGCGCCAGATGAAGAAGACGAAAGTCTTAAGGGGGTTCACAAACCAGTTGAAGGAAGTTTTCGGGCGGCTGTGGGGCCGGGGGAAAAGGGGATGTCAGGATGCCCAGAAAGCCCCTGCCCCCCCCCTTCCCGCCCCCGCTCGAGCCCCGCCTCCCCCCTCACTTGGGCTTGTCCAAGGGCTCGGGCTCATTCCGCCCCTTCCCCACCGGCCGCTTCTCCGCCTCCTCCATGGTCAGCAGCTCAAACTCTGCCTCCACCTTCCCCTAAAGAAAGGGGGAACAGAGGCCAGGCTGGAGGTGGGCTTAGGCCCGCCCCTCCTGCCCCGCCCCCGCGGCCCACAGTCAGCGGTCAACCTCACCCACCAGTCTGCCTCACCCACCGTGAGCACGTGGACGTGGCCTCCGGGATCGGTGAACGCTAAATCCTCCGGCCGGCCCTTCCTCTTCTTCCTCCGCCTCTTCTTGCCGGCTGGAGCCTCCCGCTGCTCCCGTTCCTCATCCTCCGGCTCCCGCAGCTTCACCACAGGCCACCAGCCCCGCAGGCGGCGGCAGCGGAAGAGGTTGCACCGCGGCCCGGCCCCATCGCAGGCCAGCCTCACGGAGCAGAGCTCGGGGCCCCGGGCTCCCCGCACCATGTCTGGCAGCTGCAGCTCCAGGGATCCTGTAAGTCCGGAGCCCTGGGGTTAGGCCAGAGATCAGGGTCTGTTTAGCAACCCCCTCCCCCAACACACGTGTGCACACACACACACACACACACACACACAGCAGGACTGTGCCTTGGAGCTTAGAAGCTCCTGGGTGATGCTCAGGCCACAGCAGCGGGTCACACAGCACGGTTGTCGTGCCAGCAGCTTGTCAGAGCCCGGGTAAACAGAGCCAAGGATGGAACCAGACTACCAAAGCAGGGACCATGGTGTCCGAGTCCAAAGTGACCTTGGATTGGGGACCTTATAGGGTGGGAATAGAGAGAGGTCTGTGCTCTGGGCTAAATTCAGCAAGGAGTTCAGAAAGCCAAGAATAGTGACCTAGGGTCTGAAACCCTAGGCTGGGTTAGAGTAGGGAACCAAGGGACGGGGAGCAGGGGCAACAAGGGCAGAAATTGGGGCCCGGGGATGAGGCAGGAGGAAGGCGAAGCCGTACCAAGGAAGTCATTGGCCGAGATGCGGTCATAGTCCCAGACCTGCAGGACCAGCACCGCTGGCTGCCGGAACTCGGCTTCTTCCAGGGCAAAGGGTCCAGGCCGGCGCCGGACGCTCACCTCCCGCTCCGTGGGCAGGTAGTCGAAGCGGAATACAAAGCGCCAGTTGAAATTCCCCTCCCCAGTCAGGGAGTTGAAGTGAACGTCTGTCTCCTGCTTATCGTGCTCCAGCCCCTTCACCCAGCTACAGGCAGGGGAGAGGGGCAGGTGGAGGGCTGGACCCCAGCACAAAGACCCAACCCAGAGACCCGCTCTCCCCCAGCTTGCCTCCCCACCCCACCACCAGGCCAGCCCCTTTCCCAGCTCCCCGCACCCCTCGTGCACCTAGGGGACAGGGCTCTGGCTGAGCCCAAGGCCCAAGCCCCTAGCCCCTGACTGCAATCTCCGCGTAGTCCGCAGCCATCAGCCCGGGTGCCCGCAGGCTCACCTTTTCACATAGATGTCACTGGACAGCTCTCCAGTGAGCGGGTTCACGTCATCCAAAACCACATCTTCCGTGTTCCAGATGATGACTCTGAGCTCATAGCTGGGGAATGTATTGCAAGAGAGTTTTAAGACTCTTGAGGGGGTCCTGAGAGGGGCTGCAGGAAGCAGGAAGGACCTCGGCCATGGCCATGGCAAGGTTGACTATAACCTCGATACAGAGCTGGAGGCGTCAGCAGCAGGCTGACATGCAAGCTGCAGCTCTAGGGTGCAGAGGAGAGAGAGCCAGTCTGCAGACACAAGTGGGGGGGGGAGAGAGACAGCGGGGATGAGGGCGTGCAGCCCCTGAGGGGCAGAAGGAGGGGCTCCAGCTTTCCTGTACTACCCCAAATAGCCCTGTCCTTGGCTGCCAGGGCTTTTCCTGGATATCCCCCTGTGCGATTCTAGTGGGGAAGACCCACCTCTCCCAGGCTCCAGAGGTGGCAGAGGCCAGCCCCCCAACCACACGGATTGGTTAAGGACCAGCATTTGAAGCAAGCTGATGGAGGAGAGTCAGCCCTGAGACTTTAGCTTGGCCTGGTAAAGGCACACTCATTTTTCTGCTCAAGGAGTTGAGTTGGTAAGATGTAAGCCAGGCACTGTTAGCAGCCACCTTGCCCCCAGACTGCAGAAGCCTCCCGGAGAGTGACAGCAACGAAAGCAGAGCCCACAGGTAAAAAGTGACAGATTGTGGACATCTGAAGCACATACCCCCTACACCAATCTTCACTCTGACGAGCTCAACTCGGAAGAGGGTTTATTGGCATTTAAACTCTTTTGGTTGCAAGTGACAGCGCCCTACTGACAATGGCTTATGAGAAGGAAGAGAATTTAATGGCCAGCCAAACAGAAAAGCCTGGGTCAGCAGCTTCTGCCTGTTTCACTGGCGGTCTGCGGCGGGCAGTCCCAGATGCGCCTGCCCGGGGGAGGAGGGGTCGGGGCGCTCACCTGATTGGCTGTCGAGGCTTGATGTCAACTGGGGGTGGGGCAGGCACATCGCGGGGAAAGATATCAATCCACATGTGAAGGGATCCCTGGGAACACAGGACCAGGCTGAAGGGTCCCACTGAAGACCCCTCTTCCAGCAACAGCCAAAGGAGAGAAGAGCTGGGGTCAAGAGGGCACAGTCCCGTAGATCCCTGGGCGGGGTGGGGTGGGGTGGGGTGGGGGTAAGGATGAAGGTAGAATCCAAAAGAGGGGCTTCTTCCAGTGCAGAGGTTGGGTTAAGGATCAGGCCCTGGGGTGGAAGGTTGAGATCAAAAGTAAGATCTGGTGTTCCCAAGGTCCAGATCCTAGGGACCTGGGGTTGAGGTCAGAATGGGAGTGCCACCTCTTAGCCTTGGTGGCCCAGGGATGGGGATCCTGCAGGAACAAAGTCAGGGGTGGAGGTATGGAGTCCCAGATAGGGGTCTAAGACTGGAGTGGGAATGCTGGGGACCAGGACCAGGAGTCAAATCAGAAGTGGCTGGGTCGTGCCCAGGTAACGGTCTTGGGGAAGGCCCAAGGTCCAGGAGCAGGTGGGAGTTCTGGGGTTCTGAACCCTCCCTCACCTGCAGCAGCCCTGGGCTGCGGGGATGGTAGAGGGGCCGAGTTTCCACGTGCTCAGGCACGAGCTGGATCCCAAGCTCCGGCATCTCTTGCCAGCGCCGCAGCACCAGCAATGCCTGTGCCTCCTCCAGGACCTCACTTGCCACCTTGGGGCCCCCTCTACCTGCAACAAGAGGTGCGCAAGCTTGGGTTCTGCGCAGTTCCCAACGCTGCTGCCTTCCTCCCCTAGTCCTCAGCAGAGGTGCAAAGCTGAGGCAGCTGCTATTTGGGACAAAGCCCATGGCCTGGGAAGGCAAGTCCACAAGGCTCAGAAAGTGGGAAGATGCTTCTCCAACCACTTCTGCCAGTGAAACACCAGCAGTGGAGGGCCAGTGGGATGGGAGGGGCCATGGCTTTGTGAAGACTCTTATTTAGGGACAGATCACCAGCCAGTTATGAGGCATGAGCTCAATTCTGCAGCCATGTTTTGTCATATGGGACCCTCTATGGGCCACCCAATGTTCTGGAAGCTTGATTCTAGGCCTCTGAGGTCGTGCCCAGGTAAAGGTCATGGGGAAAGGGCATCCTGAGGGCTCTTTGAAGATCATTTTCACCCACAAAGACCATTTTCTCCCTGCCATCCAAGAACTTCATCCTTACTCAGCCAAACTCACTTCCTCTGCTTGCAGAAGGAGGCAGGCTCTTTTGGGCACACACTAGAGTGGGCCCTAGGAGCCCCCTGTACCTTGTTAACAATCTTGTTCCCTCGGGATTGTCCATCAGAGAGGGGCTGGTACCTGGAGGCAGGGTCTCAGGCGGTGTCAGAAAGACTTTGCTGCCCACCTTGACAGCCCCGGCTCGGTATTCAGGGCTGGGGAGGCCACAGCGTTGGCAGAGCCCCGCCAGGATCTGTGAAGGCCGGAATGCATCACGCCAGGCATTGTACCCGTCCCTGTGGGCAGAGAGGGAAAAATGCCTCTGTTGGGGTCAGCATATGGACACAGTTGGGCACAGGAGCAGGGATGGGGACCCCTGAAGACAGGGGATCCAGGTTTATAACTCTAATGCAAGACAGATTAGTCCTTGCTAATGGTAACCATGAAAATCAAAGATGTATGCCACATGCTCCAATGGAGGGTTACTGATATTACCTCCATTTTGCAGCTGAGGAAGCAGAGGCTCAGGGAGATCAAGTGACTTAATGGTTATAAGATCCCAAATCCTAAGCCTAGGCCTTGACCCACTACACTATAAGGTCTTGGTCATGGGGAGGTCCCCTTCAATGAAATCAAAGGCTCTGGACACCAATGGGAATGTAAATTTGAATGTCTTTGGTCAGACTCAGAAAGGCTCCTGAGGGTCTGTAGGACTCACACGTCATACTGGGAGGCCAGGCCACAGTTGGCCCTGTGGTGGCTATAGAATCGGTTTTCCAGGTCAATGTGGGTCTCCCCGATGAGGTCATCAGAACCCACGAGGTCATGGTCAAACACAGCCACAGTCAGCTCTGGCTCGGCAGGGAGAGAAACGCTGAGCTCCAGGACCCTGGCCAGGAGGGAGAACAGCTGAAAACACCTCCGTGGTGTTTTCACGGTGGAGGAGGTGGTCTTGTGGGGGCAGGGGCTCCGGGGGTCTCATCAGCCTCTATCCATTCCCTCACCATCACCACAGCAGCTGCCTGAGTGGGAGCCCTGGGGCCACGGGGTCCGATGGTAAAGGTGCTCCCATTCCCAAGCCCAGGGCCCAGCCTCACTCTCCAAAGATGGGATTCAGCTGCTTGGGGATGTAGCGTTCCTTGGTGTCCTGCCGCTCCCGTCCAGCACTCACTACCACGTAAGGGTCTGCCTTGCCATTGGGGTCTGCAGGAGCCAGGTTGGTAGCCTAGGGGGACAGAATAGGGTGGGGCTGAGAAAAGTGTCACTGTCACAACCCAGGGTTACCCTTGCTGGACTAAATCTCAGATTAAGTATAAGCAGCAGGTTACCGAGGAGAGATCTCCCACCATGAGGAATTAACAGAGAGGCTGGACAAGATGACTTTTAAATTAATTATGAAATATTAAGACATACAAATAGGTACAATGAAAAATATAATGAAACAATATATGTGGAAAAATGTATAGGGCTTTAATATTCAAATCATAACTTCCTGTATTATTTACTTTTATTTTTTATAATGATAAAGATATTTTAATATAAAAGAATAAATCAATGAGCACATGTGTACCCAGCTTAATAAAGAAAACACTACCAACAAATTGAATCTCCTTAACTGATTTAATTCCCTTTTCATCCCTGAAGTAGCCAGGACACTTTGGGGTTTAGGACTCACACACACACAAAAAAAGTGAAAATATTTTTAACTACATGTACACATCTCCCTAAGCAATAAATGGCACCATTTTGCATGGTTTTTTAACTTTACGTATTAAAACTTACTTTTCTGTCTTGATAACTACATAATTTAATAAATACATAACATAAATTACTGAAGTATAATTTATATACAGCAATATATTTTTAGTGTTTTTTTAAAGGTTTTATTTATTCATTTGACAGAGCATAAGCAGGGGAGCAGCAGGCAGAGGGAGAGGGAGAAGCAGGCTCCCCACCGAGCAAGGAGCCCGATGCGGGACTCGATCCCAGGACCCCGAGATCACGACCTGAGCTGTCGGCAGATAACCAACTGACTGAGCCACCTAGGCGCCCATTTTTAGTGTTTTTTACACTGCTGTCTGCTGTGTATGAGCATTCCAGTTGCTCCGCGTCCTTAGCAATACTTGGTACTGTCAGTCTTTTTAATTTTAACCATTCTGGTGTATGCAAAGTGGTCGCTCACTGTGGTTTTATTTTTTATTTTATTTTATTTTTTTTTGCTCACTGTGGTTTTAATTTGCATTTCTCTGATGATGAGCCATGTTGAGCATCTTTGCCTGTGCTAGTTCACCTTGTGTATGACAGCTCACTGCCCAGGGCACCTTTCATATGGAAACCAACCAGTCCAGAGCCCGTGCTCTGAACTGTTTCCCCATCAGGCTCTCCTACTCCAGGAAGTAAGTTCCTCTGCCCTAATCACCCCAGAGCCAGGCACCAGACAATTAGAGACAGCGAGACAGCCACTGTACCCAAGAGCCTGTTGTTGGGTATTATTCACACTAACCAATCCTAAACCTGCTCACTCTGCCTTGTCTTGCTTTTCCTGCAGAAACCACAACAGAGGCTCTGGCCCTTGCATTTTCTTTCTTTTTTTTTTTTTAAGATTTTATTTATTTATTTGACAGAGACAGATCACAAGTAGGCAGAGAGGCAGGCAGAGAGAAAGAGGAGGAAGCAGGCTCCCTGCCCAGCAGAGAGCCCAAGGTGGGAGGGACTCAATTCCAGGATCTTGAGATCATGACCTGAGCGGAAGGCAGAGGCTTAACCTACTGAGCCACCCAGGCGCCCAGCCCTTGCATTTTTCCTTTGGACTTCCCTGAGTGGCCCTGCACAGCCCAGCCTGCCCCCTCTTGAGAACAGAAAAAACAGGCTATCTTTCAAAGGCAATCACCTCCTGATCTGTTGACCTCCCCATACATGGATAAGAACAAAATCCTGGCTACATGATTTTAAAACAGTTCCTTTAAAACAGTTCCTCCTTTTTTTTTTCCCCTCTAAAACCACATATTTTGGGGGGAGGTTCAGCACTGCATTTAAAGAGGTTTTTAGATTTATCCAGTATTAGCTTTCAGTGAGCAATTTAACCCTTCAGGTGTGCCCTTCCCCTCTGAGACACAGACGCCGCTGACACGGAGCTCCATGGAGTAACATCCTCACTCCCTTCCTCACACACACAACTTCAACCACGAGACTCTGGAGAGCTCCTCCAGGCTTCCTGCTGGTTTGCAGTTGTAGTGTTCTCCTGATTTCACCATAATCAGAAGCTGGGTTTTTGTTGTGCCCTTTGGTTTTGGACGATTTTTAGGAAATGAAAGGGAAAGGCCCTGTTGGTGCCAATTTCCACAAACTGGGAATCATCCAATTTGGTCACTTCACCCAAATTTAATCTTTGTAAGTTTTTATTTTATTTTAATTTTATTTATTTGACACAGAGAGAGATATCACAAGTAGGCAGAGAGAGAGGAAGGGAAGGAAGCAGGCTCCCCACTGAGCAGAGAGCCCAAAGTAGGGCTCGATCCCAGGACCCTGGGATTATGACCTGAGCCGAAGGCAGAGGCTTTAACCCACTGAGCCACCCAGGCACCCCACTTGAGGTCATTTCTAAAAAAATTGTTGTTATGGGGTGCCTGGGTGGCTCAGCGGGTTAAGCATCTGCCTTTGGCTTGGGTCATGACCCCAGAATCCTGGGATCGAGTCCCATATCTGGCTCCCTGCTCAGGGGAGAGTCTGCTTCTCCCTCTGCCTCTCCCCCTGCTCATGCTCTCTCTCTGTGTATCTCTCTCTCTCTCTCTCTCTAATAAATAAATAAAATCCTTTTTATTTTTTTAAGATTTTATTTATTTATTTGACACAGAGAGAGAGAGAGAGAGAGAGAGAGCGACCACAAGTAGGCAGAGAGGCACACAGGGGGTGGGGGGAAGCAGGCTCACTGCCAAGCAGAGAGCCCAATGCAGGGCTCAATCCCAGGACCCTGAGACCACGACCCCAGCCGAAGACAGAGGGTTAACACACTAAGCCTCTAAATAAAATCTTTAAAAACATTTTTTTGTTACAAATAATGCTAGAATGAGCAATTCTTTTTTTTTTTTAAATTTGAGAGAGAGAGAAAGAGAGAGCATGAGAAGGGGGAGGGTCAGAGGGAGAAGCAGACTCCCGGCCGAGCAGGGAGCCCGATGTGGGACTCAATCCCAGGACTCCAGGATCATGACCTGAGCCAAAGGCAGTCGGTTAATCAATTGAATCACCCAGGTGCCCTAGAATGAGCAATTCTTCTTTTTCCTTGTACACATATGTAAGAATTTGCCTGGGATCGTATCTAGAAGTATAATTATTAGGCATTGACAATGAAAATCTTCCCTTTCCTAAATATTGCCAAATTGTTCTCCAAAGCCGTTATAGCAATTTACATTCTGTGGCAGACAGAACAGAGTGCCCCCACCACCAAAGATGTCCACCTTTGAATCCCCTGACCCACTGTGGATACGCTACTGACAGGGCAATGGGGACTTTGCAGCTGTGGTTAAGAATCATGAGATTAACATTCCATTCTCCACCAAAGCTTCTCTTTAAGATGTTCATTATGGAAAACTGTCACACTAACTTAAAGGAAAGGGTGGGGTGATAAATAAATTATCTGCTAAACAGTTAAATAAAAATACAAAATGTAAAAAAAAAAACAACACCACAAGATTATTCTAGTTTATCCAGGTAACCCAACGTAACCACAAATGTCCTTATGAGTGGAAGGGGGAGACAGAACAGTGGGAGAAAGATTTGAAATTGCTATGCTGGGGACGCCTGGGTGGCTCAGTTGGTTAAGCGGCTGCCTTCGGCTCAGGTCATGATCCCAGCGTCCTGGGATCGAGTCCCACATCGGGCTCCTTGCTCGGCAGGGAGCCTGCTTCTCCCTCTGCCTCTGCCTGCCACTCTGTCTGCCTGTGCTCGCTCTCTCTCCCTCTCTCTGACAAATAAATAAATTAAAAAAAAAAAAAGAAATTGCTATGCTGCTGGCTCTGAAGATGGAGGAAGAAGCCATGAGCCAAGATACATAGGCAGCCCCCAGGAACTTGAAAAGGCAAGGGAACGATTCTCCCCAAGAGTCTCTAGAAGGAATGCAACCCTGCCAACACCTTGATATAGTCCAGTAGAACCTATTTAGGATTTCTGCCCTTTAGAACTGTAAGAGCATACGTTTCTTGGGGAAGACATTGTTTTCTATTTCTCCCTGTTGGAGCAGAAGCTGAAACAGAACACTTCCCTAACAGGCTCCTTTCCCAGCACGTAGATTTCCTCTGGCCCACCTTTCACTAAGAGCAGAGCCCTTCCTGGGGAGGGTCACGCTTCACGCAAGGGTCTTGGTTGTGGCTCCCATCTTTGACAGGCTGTTAGAACCCAAGGCTCGGGGTCCAGATGTGGAAAACCTCTCAAGACAACTTGTACTTCAGGAATTAGGATTACTACTACCTCTTCCTCCTGTGCCCATTGGGAATTCTTATTTTTCCATTCAATTGCCCATTCTTATGAGCTTAGCATTCATTTAAGATTGTTTATCCAGCGGTTCTAGATGTATCACATCGGAAAGTTATTTCAGACCATCTAGTCTGTGCTACTGCTAGAAGCAGGAGATTAAAACAACTCTACTATCGAATTACGCACTAGGATACACCACAGAACATTAATTTCCATCTTCCTCAGAATCCTTTTATTTAAACCAGATAAAAGCACAGAATCTATTCTGGGGTTGGGATCAAAAGGGGCAAAGCAATCCACTCATTCCTCTCATCCCCTGAGATGCCTTTCAGGAAACTTCAGGGCCCCGCTGAGTGCTGTATGAAAACCACAGCCAGGCAAGGACCTGTATGAAGGAACTGGATGACAAGCCACTGTGAAACCTGAGATTCAGAGCTGCATTCTTCTTGGAGTTATACTCGCCGTGCTATGAACTAAAGGTCTAGAATTACGAAAAAGGAGTTAGAAGACCTAAGTTCTAAATCTGGGTTGTGCCACAAGCAAGCTCTTCAACACTGGGGCATCTCTTCATTTGTGCCTAAGATTCCCCAAAAACTGAAGGAGGTAGACTCTGACCCTGCAGTCTGGAGCTTTCCCCCACATTACCCTTGCTGGAGTCGGAGGCATGCTGGGTGACAGATGCTCACCTTTACCACGTACACTCTGACCAGAAGCTTGATGGGCCGGTTCTGTGGGACTCCCCGGGAGATCTGGGGCTCAGAGAACGGCACTGCGTCTGATTCAGGGTAAATCAGGAAGGAGCCCTGGATTTGGGGGAGACAGAAGATTCCCTGGGAAAAGAGTCTTTCCCCTGCATCCCACCTGTACTCCCTGGCCACTTCTTTCCCCAAACATACCTTGAACTTGCCCACAGGATGTCCGGACCCTTCTTCCTCTCCATCTCCCTCCTGGCCCCTTTGTCCTCGGTACAGGGGAAACACATTCAGCCAGTCTTCAAAGTGGTTAAACTCTTCCTCCAGGGTGCCATTGTAGATCTGAAGGGCAAAAGCCTCAGTGACAGGCCAATGGCCAGAATCCTAGCACAACTCTCTCTCCCAGACACCCACTCACCTTCAGGGTGGGGACTGCTTTCTTCTGGGATACGGAGCCTCTGACTTCAGCCTCACCCTGACCCTGGTCTTGGGCCTCCCCAGCCACAGATATGAGGTGGACCCCATCTGGGAATAGCACAAATGCCACGGTTTAAAATGCTGGTGGCAGAGGAGGAAGGGAGACAGACAGAGCAGGAGCAAGAAAGTCAAATCTCCTACCTGACTCCCCAGGATCACCCAGCTCATCCTCCTCAAAGCTGGTCTGAAATCAAAGGGCAAGTCAGAGATCTTCCCTTCCCTTTACCTCCTTAATCCACCCCTTTTCCAGGACACGGAATTGGGAAATCTCAGTTCAAGATCTATCTGTGTGAACCACTTGCATTTTCAAAGCTTCGGTTTGCCTAGTCCTGCGCTGCCCAGACAGTAACCCCCCAGCTGCGTGTGCCTGGAGAGCCCCTGAACTGAGATGTGCCGTAAGTGTCACACACACACCAGATTTTAAAACTTAGTATAAAATAAGAATGTCAAATATCTCATGAGTAATTTTGTATAACGGTTCCTTGTTGAAATGATATTTTAGACATATTAGATTAAACAAAATGTATTATTAAGATCAATTTCACCTCTTTAGTTTTTTTTTTTTTTAAATTTGGCTACCTCAAAAGTTACAGTGACATGTGTGGCTCACATATTTCTGACAGCACGGCTATGGATAATAGAGTTAGTAATTCTCAGCTTCCAGAACTGTTACAAAGATGAGATTTGTCTAATGAAGAGCTCTGAACACTGTGGAGTGCCACATTTCCTGAGCTCCTTCTTGGCTTTACCGCCTCAGCATCCAGCTGTGGCCTGGGCCCTGCCCCTGCCCCCACCTGGCCCCGGAGCTCCTGCAGGGATGCGTAGTACTTGGACCACCAGTCAAGCTCCTCGGGATCTGGGACTTCCTCCTCCAGCTCAGGGCCTTGATTCAGGAGGCTCCCCAGGGGGAATTTCTTCAGAGGAGCCTGAGGGAGAGAGAACTCATTGCCCCTAACCCAGCACCACCCTGAGCCCCGCCAGTCCCTTCTCCACCCATCTCGAATACCCCATCACCTTCAGTAGCCGTCTGGGCATCCCCACTTCTGCCAAGAAGGGATCCAGGGACTTCTGTCCTGGGAGAGGGGAAATGACACCAGGAGGAGGTCAAAGTGAGACTCCATGTAAAAGTGAGACTCCATGTCCCACAGGAGGGTCCCCTCGAATAATTCTCAACCAGGAGCCAGAGGGGCTTCTGTCTGGTGGCCTCTTACCCTGTGGTCCCTTGAGCATTAGGTCCCCTGCCTCTTCCTCTTGTCCTTCTTCCTCGGGGGGCTCCTCATGACCTCGGAGTATGAATCGCAGCACGTGGGAGACGACATGCGAACCCACGAGCACTGTGCGGCCAAAGGCCCGACGCTCGATCACCAGGATGCTGAGTGGGGGCTGCAGGGAGGGCTGCTCAGGCAGGTCCTGGGGTGGGGAGAGAGGAGCTGGGTCTCCGAAGGCCTGCGGGTGCGGGAGAGGCAGCAGCAGAGACGGGCAAACAACGCAGCCAAATCTGCCTTCTCAGCTCAGCTCCATCACAGCCTCGCTGTGTCCTGTCTGGTAAAGCAACTGAGCCTGCTTTCCCGGCAAAAAGGGGACATAATCCGGGACTCAAAAGACTGTTGTAAATATCAAATCACATAACAGATATAAGACTACTTTGGAGCCTACAAATCGCTATCAGAAACATGTGGTAGTGGTTGCTATGATATAATGGCCCAATGTTCTGTTTGCCAACACAGACCTAGAGCCATAAAAATGAGTATGTCCTTTAATACAGGAATTTATATCTACCAGTGGATCCTGAAGGGGAGGGACAATAATTAAAATACTGTATTGTTGGGCTATTTTGTGTGTGTGTGTGTGTATGTGTATATATATGACAATTATCACACAAAGGAGGAAGGAAAGAATGGTGCTATAATGGAGAAACGTTTTACTGGAACAAAATCAGTATTAATCTGAAGTAGACTGTAAAAAAAAAAATCAGTCTGCAAATTGCAATCCCTAGAGTAACTACTAAGTGAAAATCAACAAAGGAATTAAAGCAGCACACTAATAAATATATATTTAATACAAAAGAAAGTGGTAAAGGAGGGACATAAAATAAATGAGACACACAGAAAAACAGCAAATGGCAGATCTAAATCCAACCATGTCAATAGTAACATCAAATGTTGCTTTGGGAGCGCCTGGGTGGCTCAGTGGGTTAAAGCCTCTGCCTTTGGCTCAGGTCATGATCCCAGGGTCCTGGGATCGAGCCCCACATCGGGCTCTCTGCTCAGCGGGGAGCCTGCTTCCCTTCCTCTCTCTGCCTGCCTCTCTGCCTGCTTGTGATCTCTGTCAAATAAAGGAAGAAAATCTTTAAAAAAAAAATTCTCTAAGTAGATTTAACAATAACAAAATACACACAAAGGCATTATATTATGTATAAACTGATTACAATTCTAAAATTTTGGTTTTGTTATGTTATGAAATAGAAAACAAAAATGTAAACAGCTTCTACTGCGAAGGTGATTATCTTTTTATTCCTGTATATTTTTTTAAAAATTTCTATAGGGGTGCCTGGGTGGCTCAGTGGGTTAAAGCCTCTGCCTTCAGCTCAGGTCATGACCCCAGGATCCTGGGAACGGGCCCCACATTGGGGGGTCTCTGCTCAGCAGGGAGCCTGCTTCCCTACCCTTCCCCTGCCTGCCTCTCTGCCTACTTGTGATGTCTGTCTGTCAAGTAAATAAATAAAATATTTTTAAAAAAAGAAGAAGTCCTGCATAACATTATCAACCCAACTGGACCTACCTGACACCCATGGAGCACTCAACCCAACAACGGAAGAAAGCTCATTCTTTTCAAGGGCACAATGGAAAGAGGGATAGGAAATGGTGCTACTGCCCCTCGGAACAATGTGTTACTTAAACTATAACCCCTGGAGGATTTTACTAGTTACCAAGCACATTTAGATATGGCCTTTAATGAAAAACATATACTGGCAACAGGATTTGGGGAGAAGGACGACATACGACCGTGAAGCTGGGCAGCTGGGGATGCCCGGCTCGCTCAGGGCAGAACGCCACCCCTCACAGAAGCCAGGCAGCTGGGAACGCCCAGTCAGCTCAGGGAGGAACGAAATACGGCCTGCTTCCCTTTCCCGTTATCGCTCCTTTCTCTTCCAAGAAGCGCCTGTTGCTATTTAGATGAGTCCTTCGAATGTACTTGGTTGACTATAAACTTTATCCTCCTCCTTGTTTGTCCACAAGACATGTGACTAATGTTTGACCTTCTTCGATTCCTCTTTTGGCTTTTGTTTCTATCTAATAAAAGTGAGCCTGTGGAGTTACTCGGGGCAGCAGTCTTTTCGACTGTTGTCCCCAGCTCCCAATCTCTTGTAGCTGACTTGCTTGTGCCTAATTCTTCTCCCGTTCGCGGACTGGAAGCGGCAAAATGGGAAATGAAAGGAAACACTTCTAGAAGTTTAGTGAGCGAACTGCTTTCAGCTTTGCCAGGTTACAGCACAATCAAGTTTTCAAACCGAAAACTCCTGCATATGAAATAAAGTCAAGAAAATGTTAAGGTTTTCTGTTGCTTTTGTTGTTTGTTTGTATGTTTGTTCTTGTGGGGTTTTACCCCCTTGCAGTCTGGACCCACTACACTTTGTCCCAGTACCCCCCTCACAGGGACACAGCACTCTTCAGTTTGCAAACCCTTTCACCCAGATCCTTTCATTCACAGGCTCCTCAGAGCACTCCTGCCTTCAATCTTTCTTTCTTTTGCACCTGCTGTTCCTTTAAACAAAAAAAAAAACAACCCTAAAGCTCAACTAAGACAAGCGATCTGACAAGCTCCTAATGAGCATTGCCAGAACTTGAGTCCAAAGTCCATACTACAGGAATTAGAAAATACACGAAGAATGCATGGTGTCTCAGGGACTAGACCAATTCCTTTTGACCCATACTTCATGACATTTACCTAACCCATCCCCTCAACAGAACCAAGAGAGCACCAGCAGTTCATGGATTAATCCAGAGATTAGCAAACTACAACCTGCAAGCCAAATCTGGCCCACAGCCTGTTTTTGTAAATAAAATTTTATTGAAACACCATCATGTTTATTCATTTACTTAGTGTCTAAGTCTGTTTTCACGCTACTAAGTCAGAAGTGAGTAATTGCAGCTGAGACTGTATGGCCTAAAAATATTTACTATCTGGTTTTTTTATAGAAAGTTTGTTGATCCCTTGATTAATCTAAAATAACTGGCTGGGAATTCATCATCCCTCTGCCCTTTCACTTCTCAGTCCAGCATTTCCTGCTCCACACCCACGTCCTCACCACTGTCAGATGCCTGACGAGCTCAGTGAAATTGGGGTTCTCACGGTAACTGGCCAGGACCTCTGACTCCACGCGTCGCCCAGCCACCTCCAGCACCACCTGGGGCTGCTCCACTTCGAACAGATGCACACGGCCAAGGCCCCTCAGACCCCAGAACAGCACCTGGGGTCAGGAAGTGAGAAATTCAGGGGCCTCCACCTGACTGAGGGCAACCAGATGCATGTGTGGCGGGGGTGGGGGGGATGTAAGTGTGCCCGGCAATACCTCAACACGGAACTCCCTGAGCACTGGACGCACATCAGGTGGCAGGGACAGGCGTCCGGAGAGGTGCTCGACCAGGGGTGTCAGGTCCTGGGGCTCTACATCACTGGGCACTGAGGGCTGCAGGGGGCAAGAGATCAGAGGTCAAGGAGGAATCAGGCCAAAGGAGGGAAATCTGGGCTCAGGGAGGGGACACTGAGAGCTCCCAGGGAAATATCAATCCAGAGGAACAGAGCAAGGCTGGATGGGCAGGAAGGGAGCAGCCCAGGAAATATCCGGTCCAGGCGGGAGGGTAGACATCTGAGGCACGAGGATTCACCTGCAGCCATGGGTATCCAGGGTTGGAAGCCTGGCACACACAGTGTGTCTACATCTAATGTTCCCTGAATTCAGGAGGTCCAATGAGGTGACCTCAGGACAGATCTGCAGCCTGCATTCTCTGGGGGCCAAGTACTTGGAGGAATAATCCCAGGACATGCCCATGTTCCGTATTCTCTGGAGGTGGACCACTTGATAGACTAACAAGAGGAGGGGTGCCTGGGTGGCTCAGTGGGTTAAAGCCTCTGCCTTCTGCTCAGGTCGTGATCTCAGGGTCCTGGGATGGAGCCCGAGTTGGGCTGTCTGCTCAGCGGGGAGCCTGCTTCCCCTTCTCTCTCTGCCTGCCTCTCTGCCAACTTGTGATCTCGCTCTCTCTCTCTCTCTGTCAAATAAATAAATAAAAATGTTAAAAAAAAAAAAAAAGAATAACAAGAGGAGTCCACAGCCCATGCCAGCTAACCCAAGGTATTCTAACCTCAAGGCGGCCACTGTAGTCCAGTTCAATGAGTTCAAAGGTGGCGATGAGCTCTCCGGCTGTCCGGGGCCCCTTCCTTAGGGGGAAGAACTGTAGCTCAGGGCGTTGGTAAGGGTCCTCCATCAGCTTTACCCTTGGGGCGGCCAGTGCTCTGCCCAGGAACACAGGGGGGCCCTGTGGAGAGCAAGGCAAGGAAGACAAAAGTAGAAGATGCTCAGGAGCCAGGGGAAGGGGGCTTCAAGATGAGGAGTAAGGGTGCTCAGGGGTGGAAACCCAGGTGGGGCCCCGGCCACACTCACAAACTTATTGTGGTCAAAGACATTGACGAGCACTAATGGTGGCTCCTCCTGCAGATGCTCCCTCCTCCCATCTATGATCAGCTGATCAAACACCAAGAGCTCATCCCACAGGGGGCTCAGCGTCTGCTCCAGGACCTTGGGGGCCATGCAGAAAGGGACTCAAAGGCAGGCATCCAAAGGATCTCCCAACACATATCCCAGGTGAGCATTCTTGCCCTAAATTAATCCTTTAAGCAGCTGTTTATCCCAAAAGAAGGGAGTGTGATAAAGATTCGAGTGCCCTTCACACTCGGGTTGAAGCCTGCCCTCCCAGCTGGGGCCCCCTGACTAATCTGCCGCCCTTGGGGCTAGTCCTACAGTCAACCCCAGAAAACCATTCCTCACCCTGAAGGCCCTCCAGTTTTATACCACCCTCTAAAATCAGGGCAGTCCAAACCAGTAACCTGTCCTGAAAACCCAGGGCAGGAAGAGAGACTTAGGGTCGGAGGAAAAGCTCAGCCTTCACCCCACTTTGTCTCCTGGAGTCCCCCCACAACCCACATCCCAGTTCAGCCCTCACTCTTGTGGTCTGGCACTGGGTAGAGATGAGGACCCGAGCGAAGGGGTCCGAAAGCCCACTGTCATCGGCTGCCAACACCCCTCGGGCCTGGTACAAGTGAGCTCGGAGCTGGAAGTAGCTGAAGTCTGGGTTGGGGAGAACACAAAGTATGTTTGCTCAGGGGACCACTGGAGTCCTTGACCCCAGGCCCCTCCCCGCAACCCCCAGCTGAGCATCTAGCCCCACACCTTGGGCAAATATCAAGCTGGGCCCTATACTCACCATCCCGGTACAGGTGGTAGGGCAGTCCCTCAGAGGGCTCGGGCAGCAGGTCCCGGGGGAGCTCTGAGGTGCAGGCCTTGGCTTGCTTACCGAGCCCCAGCCACAGGAAGAGCTCCAATTTGGCACAGACCTCACCAGGAGCTGCCCCAGGTGCCTATTGTAGGGAGGTGGCGTGTTAGGGTCTGCCTCTTATTACCCCAGCTAGGCCAGCCCCTATTCTACCAAGGCATGCCCCTTCTCTGTTTCGCTAGATCATTCCCCGCTGCCAAACCCAAGGAGAGCTCTCTGTACCTTACCCTTACATCCCACTTCCTGCCCTCCATCCAGGACCCCATTACCCTGAACACTCCCATTCCCAGTCCTCCTGCCCCAACACTGTCACTTCCTATACCAAACCCTACACCCTCAAGTATACGTGCCCACACCCCACACTTACCTTCTCGGTCCCCTCCGCCCCAATGCATTTAGATTCCCTGTCCCTTATCCCAAGGGCCACAGCTTCTCAGCACCAGGGACCCCATAGGCGTTTGTTCCAGGGACTCCTCAGAAACATTCTGCCCCCAAACCAGTGGTACTTATAAGAAACTGACTAGTCACTCTCCCATCTTCACCACCTGCCAGTCTGCCAGAGCCCAGTCAGCAAAAGGGCCAACGCAGGCCCAGAGCACTGAAAACCCAGTGTTTATCTCACATCAAAGTGGACCTAGGTAAAGGCGTAAACTCTTTTGGTTTTGGGGATAACTGAAAAAACTGAAAAGGTATACTTTTAAAAATAATAATTCTTAAATAATTTAGATTTTAAAATTAAAACATTTTTAACTTAAAAAATTTTAATTGAAAATTGAAAAATATTTTAAATAAAGTTTTTCATTTAAAAAGACTTTGGGGACCCCCTTGTTGGGAACCATAGGCCTCCACCCTCTTGTGCCCCTCACCCCCGCCCCTGGAGCTTCAGCCCACTCCAGTCTCCAGCAACCCACTCCCCCTCACTGTGAGCAGCAGACTCTGGATCTTTCCACAGTCTTGGCCCCGTTCCTCCTCGACCACGGAGAACAGCACATCCTGGGCAGGGATCCGGGTCCAGGCCACACGGCGCTGCCCACTGAACATCCAGACTAGCACATCTGGGAGGGGTGGCTGGGGCTGCAGACAGAGAACTGAGTCACAGATAGAAGTGGGACCTCCTGTTCCCACAGCTTCCACTGGACAGATGGGCAAAATACCCATCTTAGCCCTGACACAGATCTGTATATCCCAGATCCATGTGCCCACCTGCCTCCTAGCCATCTCTGGCCTAGATGCTCCACAGGAAACCTCCTATCCAACCTCTTTTTTTTTTTTTTTTTGGTGATAAAATATGGGTAGGATAAAATTTACCACTGCAACCATTTTTAAGTGTACGGTTCAATAGTACATTGTTGTGCAGCAATCACTGTTGGGCAACCATCATTCATAGTAGGGAAATGGTGGCCCAGGGTTACCTCCTGGGCCAGGAAGTGGAGTTTCGCCAAGAGCTTCTTGGCCAGTGCCACCCTCTCTTGCACATTGCCCTGTCTCAGACCCTGTAGAAGCCGCAGTCCTTGCTTTGCCAACAGGTTCTGGAAGGGCAGGAAGAAAACATGAATGGAAGGCCCCAGCTAGATGGCCCTGGTCCCCCTTCCCCGGACCATACCAGGCTATGCACCAGCAGTTTCCCTCGGCAGCGATCCAGGGTGTTGGGCCGGGTCATTGTCCTGCGCTCAGCACTGTGGCAGAACTGTCTGCAGCGAGCAGGGCCGGCATGGCAGGTGGGAAGCAAAGGAGGGAACGCTGACCCTTAGGAGCCACCTCACTCCGAGCAGACCTCCCACCTCCAGACTTGCTTGCAGCCCTTCTCTCTTATGTTCCTAAGCCAACCAGGGCTTCTGTATGTGGACCACTCCCAAATGGAGTGGAGCCCCAGAATGCACTGGTATGCAACCACCTACTGCCTGACTTCTCAAAGCTGGCCCAGGACCAACAGTGTTAGTATCACCGAGTTAGAAACACAGCATCAGCCCCACTCCAGAGCTGCTGCTAGAGCCCACGTGCTTATATCCTGGCAGATTCCAACGCACACTAAAGGCTCAGATGCGCTGTGCCTGACAGTCCCCAAACTGATCAGAGGTAGCTCAAACCAAGTGCACGATATCCAGTTACCCCCACCCCCCCAAAACCGTGCTTTACTTCAAAACTTCAGAGAAGCCCTTCACTGCTCTTTCACTCGCATTCCACATCAATCCACCGGCATGTTATTTAGGCTCTACCTTCAAGATACATTCTACGTCTGACCACTTTTCTCCTTTCCCAGCACCACCCGAGTCCAAGCCCCCATCATTTCCCACCTAGGACTACTGCAACAGCCTCCTAGCTGCTCCCACTACATCTACTCTTTCCCTCCCTCCGCCCCGAATAGTCTCAATACAGCAACCAGAGGGATCTTGTCAACACTTTTCCAAACTATTTCATTCCTCTCCAGGGGTTTCTCAGCTCAGAGCCAACAATTGGATTTTTTTTCTTCTTCTTCTTCTTTTTTTTTTTTTTTTAGATTTTTGTTTATTTATTTGACAGAGAGAGACACAGCAAGAGAGTGAACACTAGCAGGGGGAGTGGGAGAGGGACTCGATCCCAGGACCCTGGGATCAGGATCTGAGCCGAAGGCAGATGCTTAACAACTGAGCCACCCAGGCACCCAACAACGGAATTCTTAAAAATGCCCTACGTAGGGGTGCTTGGGTGGCTCAGTTGTTAAACATCTGCCTTCGGCTCAGGTCCTGATCCCAGAATGGGATCAAGCCCTGCATAGGGCTCTTTGCTGAGCAGGAAGCCTGCTTCTCCCTCTCCCACTCCCCCTGCTTGTGTTCCCTCTCTCACTATGTCTCTCTAATAAATAAATAAAATCTTTTTTTTTCAAAGACTTTATTTATTTATTTGACAGACAGAGATCACAAGTAGACAGAGAGGCAGGCAGAGAGGGAAGGGGAAGCAGGCTCCCTGCTGAGCAGAGAGCCCAATGGGGGACTCGATCCCAGGACTCTGGGATCATGACCTGAGCCGAAGGCAGAGGCCCCAACCCACTGAGCCATCCAGGCGCCCAATAAATAAAATCTTTTTTAAAAATGTCTTACATAATCAGGCTCCCTTGATCTCCCTGTCCTCATTAACTATTACTGTCCCTTCATGCCCAACCCACCATCGCACTGGCTGTTCTGCTCCTCCAGAAATACACCCAGCCCATCACCACGTCCAGGCCTTTGTATAAGCTGCTCCCTCTGCTAGAATGTTTGGCCCTTGGATCTCTGCATGGCTCATGTCCCTTCTCCATTCAGGCCTCTCCTCAAATGTTACCATCTCTCAGACCTTCATTGATCCTCCCTTCTAAACAGCCCCTGCCACTTTCTCTATCCTCATATTGTGCTTTTTCTGTCTCTCCAAATAAAAAGCAATAGAAAGTCTCTAGGGTAGGGACCTAATTCTGAATACCACTGTACCCTCAGGGCCTGGCACCTAATCAATGCTAAAAAAGTATTTGCTGGGTAAAGTAAAATTATTTTTTTAAGATTTTATTTATTTATTTGAGAGGGAGTGAGCATGCCAAAGAGAGCGCAAATGGAGGGGAAGGACAGAGGGAGAGGGAGAAGCAGACCCCCAGTGGAGGATGGAGTCCAACACGGGACTCAAGCCCAGGACCCTGGGATCATGACCTGAGCCAAAGACAGACACTTAACGGACTGAGCCACCAGGTACCCCAGATTATTTTTGAGACATATTTGGGGTCCTTTACAACCCACGATGATTTCTTAAGTTTTTATTATGGAAATTTTCAAAAATATATAAAATAACTCCCTTCTTACCTAATACTGCTCCCAGAGCTTACACTTTTAGCTTAATAATGCTCCGTGCTCCCAAGACTTCTATTCGTAGAAATAATCAATAAAATAAAACTGAGTCAAATCGGGACGCCTGGGTGGCTCAGTTGGTTAAGCGGCTGCCTTCGGCTCAGGTCATGATCCCAGCGTCCTGGGATCGAGTCCCACATCGGGCTCCTTGCTCAGCAGGGAGCCTGCTTCTCCCTCTGCCTCTGCCTGCCACTCTGTCTGCCTGTGCTCGCTTGCTCTCTTTCCCTCTGTATCTGACAAATAAATAAATAAAATCTTAAAAAAAAAAAAACTGAGTCAAATCTTCTTGATAAGATTTAGATCCACAGGGGCGCCTGGGTGGCTCAGTGGGTTAAAGCCTCTGCCTTCAGCTCAGGTCATGATCCCAGGATCAAGCCCTGCATCGGGCTCTCTGCTCTGCAGGGAGCCTTCTTCCTCCTCTCTCTCTGCCTGCCTCTCTGCCTACTTGTGATCTCTGTCTGTCCAATAAATAAATAAAATCTTTAAAAAAAATTAAGATCCACAAGATTGGATTCAGGGAAATTGGATCTGATAGATATAATAGCCACAAAAAGAAAACCACACTGGCCACCACTATAAATAATGAAATATTATATGGACAAATCTTTCATTGAAATTTCCCTGCCAAAGAATAATTTCAGTATAAAATAATTTTAGGGGTGCCTGGGTGGCTCAGTCGTTAAGCATCTGCCTTCGGCTCAGGTCATGATCCCAGGGTTCTGGGATCAAGCCCGGCCTCGGGCTTCCTGCTCTACGGGAAGCCTCTACGGGAAGCTTCTCCCTCTCCCACTCCCACTGCCTGTGCTCCTTCTCTTTGCTGTGTCTCTCTCTGTCAAATAAGTAAATAAAATCTTTTTTAAAAAAAGAAAGATAAAATAATTTTAGTAAAGTGAAAATAGAAGCAGTTTAATTGCCCTATATGGAAAATCAAGCAAGGAATTAAATTGGATTAGGGGAGGTTACTCTTTTGGAGATGTAGACAATGTAGACAGAGAAAAGATACAGTGAAGCCCTGGGATGTAATCACACAAACATCTGCAGTGAGTACAGGTCAAGAAGAGAGAGGAAACCAGCAAAAGAGAAGGAATGGCAAGGGAAGCAGAAGAAAAATGAAGGGCATGGAAGCCAACAGCAGACTCTTTCAAGAGGAGGGTGCGTCAACCGCATCCACTGACACTGAGAGGTTGGAAAATGAGGAAAAGTGACCACTGACAACCAGGTCCTTGACTGAGTCCTCCTCTCACCCTACCTCTGGATGCTGGAGCCCTCCAGGACCTCGGATTTCTTTTTTCTCTGCTCCCTAGACAATCTTAGCCAGTTCCATCTACGTGTTGACAGCTCACTATTTCTCATTTCTAGTCTAGAAGTCTCCCCAGAACTCAACTCAGACAGCTAACTGCCCAGCAGACATGTCTGCTTATAAGTCTAATAGACATCTCAAAGTTAACATACCCCAAAATGAGCTTCTGATATTCCCTTTGCTCCCATCAGACCTTCTCCCTCTCTTGTTTTCCATCCCTCAGTAAATAGCACCATCTATGTAGTTGTGCAAGCCAAGATCTTGAGAGTCATTTATGACTCTCTGCACATCTTCCTCATCCCCTATACTTTCCATTCTCAAGTCCTGCATCACCTCCAAAGTCCCTCCAAAGTCCAAATTACTCTTGAATCCATTCATGTCACTCTATGTCCACTACAACCACCCTCGATTGAATTCATCATTATTGGTCACCTGGATTATTACAATGCCCTCTTTAGTAATCTCTTTGCTTCCTCTCTTATATCATCCCTCCACCACCAACCCTTTTTTAAGGATAAGTTAGAGCATATCCCTTCTTTTTTCAGAATCTTCAGTGGCTCTTGATCTAAATCAGAGAAGAAGTCAAGGTCATTAAAATGGCCAATGAGGCTTCTACATACCTCTCTTCACCATCATTTTCCTTTCCCCCCCACACCCTGCAGCCTCATCTACTCTGCTCACTCTGCTGCCATCGCACTGGTTCCCTTCCTCTTCCTCAAACACACCAGGCATGTTTCACCACAGTGCCTTTGCACATGCTATTCCTCTGCTTGGAACACCCTTACAGATACGGCTTGCTTCTTCAGCTTCTTCATGTCACCTCCACAATGGCCTCTCCTCACCACCCTTTCTAAAATGGCTACATCTCTCTCTAATATTTCTTAGCTTTGTTTTCTCCCAACACTATCTTTATCATAAGTTTTATTGTTTCTTCCTTGCACTTTTACGTGTTTCTTATCTGTTTCCATCCAACTCCCGCCCTATCCCCCACCAGAATATAAATCTCGGGATTTTTTGGTGGGCAAGAATGCTTTTTCACTGTTATTCCTGCACCTGAAACAGAGTCTGGCATGGTAAGTACCATAGATATTTATTGAATAAACAGATTGATAAACCTTTTGAGAAGAGGATCAGAAAAACCTGGAGCAGGTTATAGAATTCAGGGCAGTGAAGGTCAACCATGGAAGTCACTAGAACAAGTATATGTGGTTACAATAATGACCTGGCAAACCAGGGACCAGCTGATGCTGCAGGAGAGAAAGGGGGCAGTTGTAGAGCTAATTCCTCCAGTGAGAGATGAAATCAAGATCACAGCCACGGCTATGGGAGCAGGGACCCTTCCTCTGCTGTAGCAGGAGCAAAGGTGAGCAGATAGATTACAGAGCCCGCAAGGTGGTAGATTGGATAGAGGAAGGCGAGGCTCCTATTTCCTCCGTGTAGTAGGAGGGGAGGTCGGTAGCTGTAACAAGTGTGGAGGAAAGGAGCAAAGGAGATTTGAGGGGAGGGTGGGTAAGGGAGCTTAAGTCTTTAGGAGACAGGAGAAGGGCAGCCTACTGGAGGGGAGTGGCCTAAACCTCGGTGATTTCCATCAAGTTCCCGTGATAGAGATAATCATCAATCTTCTCATTCTTCTGTAAAAGTGCTGACCGAACGCAGCTTCCAGCCGCCCTTGGCTCCAAACAGCCCTGCGAGCCTCCCTCTCCCTGGAATTTGGGGCTGGGACCCCTAGCAGCGACGCGGAGGCGCCCAGCTCACCTGCTCCCCGCCACCAGCTCTTCCAGCGCCTGCTTCAGCCGCGGGCAGGCACAAGCTCCGGGCCTGCGCTGCAGAGTCTCAACCTCCTGCAGCCCCTGGTCCTGTGCGACAGAGTCCCGAGTGTCCCAGACTCCGACCTCTTTTAGACCACACCCCGCCCAGAGCCCCCGTCCACTCTCCGCCGCCCCTCTGGGCGCTTCGCTTCTTTAGCTCCACCCAGTTCGTGGTTCCTTTTTTCTAGCTCTCTCCTGGCTCCACGCCTGTGGGGCTGCACCCCCAGTAGTTCTACTCACGACCGGCCCCTTTCCTGGGTGTAGCAATTTTGAAGCCCTGTCTTCCCACCATTTCTGGTCTTCTCAGTTCGCCCGGAGCTGTGCTCTTTGGCTCTCCAGCCTTGCGGCTCCAAAGTCCTGGCTCCCCCGTGCTCTACCAATTAGCCTCGCCCCAAAGCCCCCCACTTCAAAGGCCGCAGTCTTCCCGACGCCTCTGCGTGCGGCCTCTCCCTGTGGGCGCCCGCCTCGTTCTCACCAGCCTCTCGGCCACTTTCCGCACGCAGTTAGTGCTCTGCAGGCGCCACGTGTGATCCTCCCAGCGGCTCCACACGCGTACGCACGGCTTGCGGTGACGCAGGGGCAAGCAGAAATAGGGCCTGTGCGGGCCAGGGAAGAACGGAGGCTGCGAGGGGCAGTCCTGGGCCGCTGGAGAACTCCCACCGCCCTCCTTCCAGCCACCAGGTACACTCACCCATTGCCGTCCATGGGCTCAGGTCGCTGGGCAGGGGTCCCTAGATCCTCCCCCTCCTCCACTGGCCGGACTCCCACTTCGGTCTCCAGCAGAGGCTCTGCTTCCCCTGCCACACCCTCTGTTCCCTCCCGGGCCCTGGCGCCTCCGCCCGGTTGCTCCTCCCTACGGCCTGCGCCACCTGCCAGAACAGCAAGGGTCAGGGGGCACCAGGCTGAGGGGCTGACCCCTCCTTCAGACTTCCTCTGCCTCAATAATATTCAGAACCCACCCCTTACTGAGACTCAACTGTCCGTTCCAGGGGCCCAAGTCTGGAACAAGAGTCACCACCCTCAAACCCATGACCCTCAGGGGTCCAGCTAGGCTACACACCAATGGAGATCTCGAAGCTGATGGGCTGGGAGGCCAAGGCAGGGTCAATCATGGTGGCCTCAAAAAGCACACCGAAGAGCAGGAAATCTTGCAAGGGTGCCAGGGCATTCTGAGGAAGGAGGGTCAGGCTGCAGTCAGCCCCCACCTACCCAGCTGCAACCCGACTGCTTGGCCACAATGCCCCCCCGAAAAATATCGCAACCAAGGCCTAGATAGGTCACTACAAGCATCCTAACTCTGGTCAGCCCCTGCCCTATATTCATAAGAGCAAGCACAGGTATACACACACTGCATTCTTTATCCGGACCCCAACATTCAGACTCTACCTCCTGTGTTAAATGCCTGGGAGCCAGTTACACACCCCAGAGCTGAGAGTGACCCTGTCACTTTGCTAACCCCCAGGCCCCACCTCTGGCAGAGGCAGCAACTCCTCCACCTCCACCTCCATGGCACTGGGAATCTCAGGACCATCACCACTGGAGCTGGCATCCAGGGGCTGTGGGATCTCCGTTGGACCTGTTGGGGTCTGACCCCGCCTGGCTTTCTTCTTCTTTCTCATGAGCCGGGACAATCTGGGTCGCTGTGAGGCCTGGGGAGGCTCAGGTTCAGCTCTCCCTTCCGACACTTCCATGGACACAGCCACCAGCAGGCGGCCACGGAACCAAATGCCTTGGCCAAGGCCTTCATTGAGACTTTGAAGACCATCCCGGAGCCCCCCGCTGGGGGGAGATCCATAGAGAGGAACCCATGCCGGGCCGAAGGTGGGGTTAAACCCCGCTGTGGGGGACAAAAACAGCGTTTTGGAGGAGAGCATGGGGCCCATGGGTGCCAGGTCAGTCTATGCAGCACTCCCTTCTCTCCTGGGGCGGGGAGTCGGACTGGGCCTTGGCAGCTCGGAGAGGGAAGTCTGCGAACAGCTGCGGACCGACAGCCACGGACCAAGACCCGAGAGCCACTTCTAAACCAATGCAGCTCCCAAAGGCGCTAGGGAAAACGGAGCTGTGGCGCCGGGGCCGGAGCCAAAGCCGTGGGGCCGGAGTCACGACTGGGGAGGAGCCACGGGTGATCCGGTGAGGGTTGGGGTAAACCGACGATGTACGTGGCTGGGTTTTATTTCTGTACTTGTGCTGCTGTAGGGAGAGCACAGCTGACGGGGTTACCGGGCAAACGCAGCTGTACTTAGGATTTCGTCACCAGAGGCAACCCGCGAGCCGGGTTTGTAGTCTGGGGGCAACAGGTGAGGCTCCGAAGGGAGGGGCCGGCTTGGAGTGCAGGTTACCCAGTGGCCCGAACTCTAAGCGGAGCGGGGTCTCGGGGATGCCGTTTGGCGTCGGGGCGGGACCCAGGGCGGGCCGGGCGGAGGCAGCAGGCCCTGGCCCAATGCGCTCACCCGCGCGGCCCGGGTGTGAGATCTGCTTCAGGTCCAGCACGTGCGTGGCAAGAGCCACATCGACCAGGGGTGCGTCGTCCCTCAGCTGCAGACGGAGGCCGCGCGTTAGCGGCGGGAAGAGCTCCACGAAGCTCAGCTGCTCGTTCCACTCGGGCGCCGCCGTCTCGCCGCGCACGGACGTCTCGCCCTGAGGGCCGCGGCGAAGGCCGGCGGAGAGGGGTCAGCGCGGGACCGGGACCTGAGCCTCGGCCGGGTGGGGACGGGAGCGACTTACCTGCTGCCCCAGGAAAGACACGCGCACGTAGGGATCCATGAAGACGCGCTGGTCCTGCAGGGCGCGGGCCAGACTCCCCAGCAGCCCGGGGCGCAGCGCCGGGAGCCCCTCGGCGCGGTACACGCGCACGCGCAGCCGCGCCCACGGTCTCTGGGCCGGCACCCCGCGCGGCAGGAGCAGGTTCCTAAGGGAGCCGCGCGCTGAGGCCGGAGGATGCCGCCATCTCCGCCCCTCCCCTTCTCCGCCTCCCGGAGGCCACGCCCCGTCCTACTCTCCACGTGGTCCCTCCACCCGCCCTCACCCCGGCTCACTTCTCGATGTCCGAACTGTGCCCCGGGCCCGGGGCTGGCAGCGGAGGGGGCAGGTCCCCGCGCGCCCGCACGGACAAAGTGACCTTGACGAAGCCTTTGGTCCCGGCGCGGGTGTCGCGGGGATCGTGAAGCGGAGCCCATTTCTGGTAGAAGTGGCCATCTGGGGGCGGAGGGGCGAGCTACAGTTCAGGGGACACTCGCAGGCTGCACGGGGCGGTCGTGGGGCTGCGCTGACCCGGGTTCGTGTCCGACTCGGTAGGAAGGAGGAGCGGGAGTGCCTGGAGGTCAGCCTTCTGAAAAGGCTTCTGTTTCCGAAGTTAGTATCTAGGGATCAGTCCCCAAAGGGTCAATTTCCCCTGTCGGTGCAGATGAGTCTAAAGGAGGGGATGGTTCGGTACCTGGCTGGTCGAAGATAATGCCCAAATCCATCCTGAAGGTGCCTATCCGGGAGGCCATAAAGGGGAGGGTCTGCGAATGGAAAGCCTGGGGGAAGGTGGGGTTAGTTCTGGAACTTCGGCATCCCCCTTTCTCTGGAAGATACCTCTCATCCCTAGCCGCCTCACCGTGATCTCCAGCAGCAAGTCTTGGAGGTGAAGCCGGGTCTCATGAAATTCGAACAAGAAATACTAGGTTGAAGTGGGGTAACAAGAGAGGTGACAGAAAGTGTATGTGAAGGGCTCATGCCCCCTGGCCCCTGCCTCTTGCAAAGAGAACGCCCTCCTCCCTGTCCTGGTGCCTCTTGGCACCCGCTCCCTCACAGAGCCCCTCTTCCAGCTAGCCCACGCCCCCTCCGCCCACCAGGTAAATCCTCTCAGGCCCCACTCTTCTTCGGTTGCACTCACCTCGTTGTAGAAGGGGCAATTAGTCCCCCGTTGGGTGGCGGTCACTCGGCGCTGCTCCCCAACACGCACGGCCACATAGGGGTTAATGTTGACTCCTACCAGCTTCTGGGCCTCGAGCACTGTGACCCCCACCTGAAGGGGGCAGAAGCAAGAGAAAAGGAAGCCATCCCTGCGAAAGGAGGGGGGAAACCTCCAGTGTGCAGAGTGGGTGGTATTCACCAAGGGTTGGGGCCTAGAGGGAGAGCGGTACCTGGAAGTCCCGAGCTCCACATGCCTGGAAGGGATCCCCTCGAGCCAGGCCCCGAGTGCGGCTGCGGGAAGGACAGGGTCAGCTCTCACTTCACTTCCTCTCCTGGAGCAGCTACACTCTTGCTCAGTGCTAAGGGTAAGACTTCCTCTCCTTCTGAACTTCTGGATTCTGAGTGCTTCCAGTCTGTCTGGCGTCCATCTCAACCATATACCCTGAATCTGACTCATTCCTGGAGCCCTGAAACCATTCATTCATTCATTCGACAGAGAATTGTTCAATACCCACTATGTGCCAACCCTATTCTAGGCCCTGGGACCCTGCAGTGAACAAAAAAGACAAAACTCCTTACTCTCATCAAGTTTCATCCCCTAAGTGGGCTCCAGCATCTCCACGTGTGCCAGTGTAACCGTGTGCGTGAGTGGGGCAGGGTGTATGTCTAGGAGCAGGCGATGCTTGACGCAAGGATATCCACTCCTCACCCATACCTTGGGATTGTGTGATTGTGAGCGTGGAGGAGCATGGGCCTACATGTGTAAGTGTGTGAGGCTGATATGCTGGTAGGTGTGGGAGCAGGTGTGCAGTGGGTACAAGTTACCTCTTGAGGTGGCTGAACACGACCCCTGAAAGCTCCACATCTGGGTCATCCTCCAGTTCCAACTCCAGCTCGTCTTCATCATCCTGCTGACCTAGGCCTCTAGCTAGCCTGTGGCCCAATGCCACGGCCCGCCGCTCCAGTTGGGCCTCCCAGGGCCTGATAAGAAAGGCCTTCAAGGAATGTGTCTGGACCTATCACCCATCTCTGGGCACCCCTTGACTTCCTTGACCCTAGGACTGACCTCTGACCATTAGACTGACCCCACTATTTCCAGAACTGACCCCTAACCAGGAACCCCTAATTCCAGAATTGACTCCTGATTCCAGGACTGACTTCTCCCCCTAGAATTAATTAAATACTGACCCCCCACTCCAGACCCTGGGACTGACCCTGGGTCACTGACTCGTAGTCCCAAGACTGACTTGGTGATCCCAGATCACCCCCATATACTTACTCCAGTTCCTGGAAGCCCACATTGGGGATGATCAGTTCTGAGCTGGAAGGAGGATAAGTGAAAGGAGTGAGGGGTTGTGAGTGACTACAGAACGACAGGCTGGGCAGCACGGGTCCAAGGGTCACCATGTCCAGCAGATCCAGAGAACAGTTAGGTCCCACTTCTCCCTTCCAAGACTTGGCTGGGCTGGAACAATCTGGCCTTGCTTAGATGGCAGGAGATGAGGGGCGGGGGTACCTGTCCCGGATGGATGCCCCAAAATCTTCCTCTGCCCAGGCTCCAGTTGCCCCCTCTGGGGGCTGATATTTCAGGTCAAGCTCCACCTGGATCTGAAACCAGACACACAGTGTGCCCCAGTGCCCCTCAAACTGCCTGGGGCTAAGAGAAGTCCAAAGACAATGCCTTTTTTTTTTTTCCACCTGTACTCAGAGACCCTCCTGGCCTGCTTCTGTGATGACTTTGTAGTTTCTCTCTGATCATTAATAATATTGACAACTTATTAAGAACTTAGCATGTGCTATGGTTAGTGCTGTGAAGTGTGTAAACCTGGCAATTCAGACATGTACCCCTGGGGATAAAAATACTTTATATGTTTATAAAAAATTTAAAAATTTATTAAAAAAAAAAAAGAACTTAGCATGTGCAAGTTACCTTTCTTGAAGAGGCCAAACACCACTCCAGAATTCTCTCTTTGTTCTTGGAAATTCATGACTGCGGCCCTCCCAGCTCTGCATGGTCTGGCCCCTGCCAGCCTTTCCAGCCCTGTCCCATAGGAGGTCTGCTCCTGCCCTGTACCCCACTTATGCTCTCTCAGAGCACTGGGATTTTGCATCTGCCCATTCTTCTGCCTGGAGCATTCTCCCTTCCCACTTAGTTAACTCCTATCATCCTTCCATTCCAAGTTTAAACACTACTTCCTTGGGAACCTTAGCTGACCCCCAAATACACTATACCCCCAAATTACACACTATCCTAGCTCTTTTATAACAATCATCAGTGACAATTTTGCATTTATTCATGTGAATATCTGTTTAATGTTTGCCTCTCTCTTTAGATATGAGGCCAAATCCTTATCTGGCTGTGCTCACCACTCAATCCTCATTGCCTGGCACAGCTTATAATCAGAGCTCAACAAACAACAGACTGACTGAAAAGTTCAACATTTCCTATGACTCCATATAGTGTAAATGAGGAAACAGCTTAGTGAAGCTAAATAACTTGTCCAAGTTCTCAGCTGGGAAATGGTGGATCTGAGATTTGAACCCAGGTCCATGCCTCCCAGGTTATATGACCCTCCATGAAACACCAGGAAAACCCAGCCAGGTTCATCTTTGCCTCCCAGAAGAACTGAGTCTAGTCCTGGGCCAGGGAGCAGAATAGAGCCCCTTTTCTTCCCTCATTGCCACACCCCTGGTTCTCAGCGCTGAGCCTGGCTCTTAGCCCATGTAGGGGCTAACCCATTTAGGAGCCACAGTGAAAGGAGCAGTGGCTGGGGGATCTTGTTATCACTCTTGTCTGGATCTGGGTTTTACCCTCTGAAAAATGGAACTCTCTGGGGTGCCTGGGTGGCTCAGTGGGTTAAGCCTCTGCTTTCAGCTCAGGTCATGGTCCCAGGGTCCTAGGATCCAGCCCCGCATCAGGCTCTCTGCTCAGCAGGGAGCCTGCTTCCCCCTCTCTCTCTGCCTGCCTCTCTGCCCACTTGTGATCTCTGTCTGTTAAATAAATACATAAATAAGAAAAATGGAACTCTCTGTCTAGAGGGACTCTCAGGCTTGGGGATAACAGGCTGAGGACTGGTGAGACTCACGGGGGTCATTCGCAGATTCTCATCCACTAGGGCCTCCCGTAGCACCAAATGCCCAGTACTCTGTAGCTGCTGCAGGGAGATCACCAGGGTCCCGAGAGACCTGTGGGTATGGCAGGGAGCAGAAGAATGACCCAGGGGGATAGCCCGACACCATGTCCAGCCCCACCTGCATCCTTGGCTCCCCCAGGCCTACTCACCTGGGGCTGAACACACGGCTGCAGTTAACCACCTGCACAGACAGACACTCCCCAACCAGTGGAGCCCCATAGTGTGGCCAACGGAACAGCTGAGGATAGGAGGAATCTTGTGATACATGACGCTGGGCTGACCCTGACCACCAGTCCAGAACCTATCCTAACCCTAAAACAGGATCTAACCCTCCAAACTTGGAGCTAACTCTCTGACTAATCCTTAGATGGCGCACAGATCAGCTTCTCCCCCTCCAGGACCCAACCCCACTCACCTCACTGATATCTGCTTCTTGACCACAGCGAATTCTCCTTGTTTTTTGGGTGAAGCCTGCTCAGAATTGAAATAGTCATTTATCAGCCCTTCCCCACAAAGAAATCACACACACACACATACGCCCAGACCAGAGTCCAGTCCCCCTGGGTTCACCTTAAAGAAAGGTAGAAGATGGACAGGGAAAGAGGCAGAGAACTGGGCTTGGGGAGGAAGGAGACAGGCTGGAGAGATGCCTAGGCACTGGATTGGGGGCCTAGGGAATGGAGAAATGGGAGTCCCCCAGTTACAAAATCCTTAGAACACCCCTACAAAGCCTCACCCCGAAAGCTGAGCCTCACTTGTCGGTCATGGGTGCCCGGCAGCCCTGTCAGCCGCCGCACACACACGGTCAGAGCCATTGTCCTAGGGCGACTGGCTCTCCCTCTGCCCGCCTGCCCTCCTGCCCACCTGCCCGCTCACCCCGTTTGCCTCTGACTCAACTGGACTCACCCAGCAGGTTCAGCAATCCCTACCCTTTAGTCAAACACACAGGCAGGCCTGGGGGTCATGGGTGGAGAGGGAGCCAAAGGACTGAGAAAAGGCGGTAAAGTCCCTGTGGTCAGCTAGGGCCTCCCTGCCTGCAGCAGCTTTACCTCCATCCTGCATGCATTCTTGGGAAGTGGGAGCTGGGATAAGGTGGAGATGGAGTCAAGGGGAGAGACAGGACCCTACTCTGTCCCCACTAGCCAATGAGGCTTCAGGGCACAGGTCTCATGATGCTCCTTATTTATCTCTCTGGCCTCAGTGCCCCACTGAGGGTCTAGTACATGGTAGACCCTCAAAAAACTGACTAAATAAATGGATGGATTAATAAATGAATCCCCTAGCCCCCAGCATTAGTGCTGCGGGTGCTCAGCACATTGGAATTAATGAGTGTTTGAACGTATGTCCCTAGCTTACACACAGGAAGTGTTCAGAATACTTCTTACCCAGGAGCCAGAGGTCTTTAACTTGGGGACTTGGGGTCTTACTAATGGGACCATAGAGAAGCTCCTGGGAATCTGAAAGTTCTTGAAATTGTCTATAAAACATTGGACAATTGTGCATTTTCTGGACATAGAGCTCCTCAGTTAGGTTAGTAACACTTAAACGGATGTGCAGTACTTTTACCGAATGAAGGAATGAATGTATATGGTAGCCTGCACCCAGGTGTGAATGTAACTGGGTGTGGAGTGGCTATCCTGGCTATCCATTTCACCATTCTGTTTAAAGACACCTGCTATAGGCAAGACTTGTGCTATGCAGCCACATTGGGGAAGGGTGTAGCCACAGAGGAGACCCAGACACGTTCTCTGTCTTCCAGTAGCTTAGTAGCATCACAGATTCCAACACCAAACAAAGTGACTGCAATGCCCATCAGAGCAGGAAAGGGTCAGGACTCAGGAACTCAAGAGGAGGGTGCCCAGAGGCATTTACCCTGAGAAGACAGTGTTTAAGATGGCCTTTTGAGGGGCGCCTGGGTGGCTCAGTGGTTTAAAGCCTCTGGCTTCAGTTCAGGTCATGATCTCAGGGTCCTGGGATCGAGTCCTGCATCGGGCTCTCTGCTCGGGGGCAAGCCTGCTTCCTCCTCTCTCCCTCTCTGCCTGCCTCTCTGCCTGCTTGTGATGTCTGTCAAATAAATAAATAAAATCTTAAAAAAAAAAAAAAAGATGGCCTTTTGAGGGGGCACCTGCCTGCCTCAGTCCGTAGAGCATGTGATTCTTGACCTCTAGGTCATGAGTTCAAGGCCCACATTGGGCATGGAGCCTACTTAAAAAAATAAATAAGTAAAATAAAATGGGCTTCGAGGACAGGGTTTGAGCAGAGAAAGACATCCAGGCAGTGGAAAGGAATGCTGGGTGGGTTCTGGAACAGGCAATTTGTCATTTTGACCTCTGTCCAAGGAATGTATCAGGCAGCAATAGAGATAAGATTAGACCTTCAGAGGAGCTGGGTCTCGCTGTGTGGCCTTGAGCCAGACATAGTCCCTCCTTGTGCTTCAGCTTCTCCAACTTAATAGAGGGGTTAGAAAGCCCTGTTCTGTTTCCCAGGTGTTACCTGCCCAAACAAGCTTTGAGGTCTACAGAACACAAGACAATCAGGCATGGGTTGTCCCGTTTTTAAGTAAGGTCCAGGTTAGACCTTAAGGCCCCAGTTACTGGGGGAAGGCTTCACCTCCCCAGTTGACAGGGGCAGTGGGATCCAAAGGAAGTCAGAGAGGGGACCAGAATTCTTAGCTTGCAGTGCCTTGGCCTTTCCCTCCCTTCGCCCCTGATCTCTGTGGCATCTAATCAAGCAGGGTATTCATGCCACCCTTCTGGAAACTAATGTGGGCATTTCCTCTCCTCCTCCTTCCCCCTTCTCTCTCCCCCTCTTCCTTGTCCCCCTCCTTCTCCCCCCCTCCTCCTCTTCCTTCTTCTTCTTCTTCTAGTTTTATTTATTTGAGAGGGGGAGAGAGAGAGAGAGAGAGAGAGAGAGCAAGCAAGACCACAAGAGCAGGGGGAGGAAGAAGGAGACTCCTGGCTGAGCAGGGAGCCCCATGCAGGGCTCAATTCCAGGACACTGGGATTACCACCAGAGCCAAAGGTGGATGTGCTCAACGAAATGAGCCACCCAGGCGTCCCAGGCACATCCCCTTCTGGGCAGGAGCACAGCCTGGCAACTTTTCACTCCCCCTCAGCCCCTCTAAGAACTGTCACTTTCTCTTCTTAACATTCCAAAGAAAAGGGGATGTGGCAGACAGTACTGGGCTCCAGGGCAGGATTTTGGAATTCTAATCTCTATCATAAAGTGTTTGGACTCTAGAAACTCCTTTCCCCTTTCTGGACCTATTTGCCTATCTGCGTAATGTGCATAGAATGCACTGCATTGCTTTTCAAAGTGTGGTTCTTAATCAGGATCACACATATGGTTGTTAAAAGTGCACATTGCTGCACCCACTCAAGAAATGCTCAAGTAGAATCTCACAATGTACCTGGGAACCTGAATTTCTATTCTATTGCACAGCAGGAGTCTGGGAACCTCTGGTCTCTTGGCTGTGACTATCTGCGATTCCTCATTCCATTTTTGGTATCGCAAGATGGTCAGAGTGTGGGTATGGTGGTTGATGGATGCTGAATTCTCACCCCCTGGACTCCTGGTGAACATGGGTCTGGGAGAGGGAAGCACAGATCCCGAGGTCAGAGTTCTCTAGCCTGAGGACTACGAAGAGAGGATGGGCCTGAAGGGTTTGCTGATCAAAAGAAACTAAGTGTTTATTTAGAACTGCCCTGGGTGACTCCCTTCCCCTTCTTTTTTTAAAAAGATTTTATTTATTCATTTGACAGAGAGACAGAGAGAGAGAGAAGGAGGGCACAAGCAGGGGGAGCAGCAGAGGGAGGCAGAGGGAGAAGGAGGCTCCCTGCTGAGCAAGGAGCCTTATGCTAGGCTCCATCCCAGAACCCCAGAATCATGACCTGTGTGGAAGGCAGAAGCCTAACCCACTGAGCCGCTCAGGTGCCTCCCCACTCTACCTCTTCTTAATATTAATTCATTAGGCCTATCTAAGTCTTGAAGGATACACTAGTGAACAGGACAAAAATCCCTGCCTTCATTAAGTTTACTGTTCTAGTGGGTGTGACAGGCAATGAAGAAATATGTAAGTAAAATATACAGCATATTGACGATATGAGCTGAGGAGAAAAACTGAGCAGGAAGGGGGCTAGATAATCTTTTTTTTTTTTTTTTTAAGATTTTATTTATTTATTTGTCAGAGACAGAGGGAGAGAGAGGAAGCCAGCACAGACAGACAGAATGGCCGGCTGAGGCAGAAGCAGGCTCCCTGCCGAGCAAGGAGCCGGATGTGGGACTCGATCCCAGGACGCTGGGATCATGACCTGAGCCGAAGGCAGCCGCTTAACCAACTGAGCCACCCAGGCATCCCCCTAGGTAATCTTTTAAAACAAGTGCATAAGATAGGGCGTTCTGGGAAGTGATGTGATGTCATCGTTTGCTTTAACATGGGAAAGAATAAGAGACTGCCATGGCTCCCAGGGCTGTCACGATTAGCTCTGTGACGCACCCTCAGGGAGTTCCGCAGAGACCATAGGCTCCTTTATGACGTCAGCAGCCGGGCTCAGCTACCAGGGAGAGGGTTGAATCCGGCTGGGGGGCCCGTCGGCCGCACACAGGGTCTGTGGGGTCCCGGCGGCGCACATCGGTTGAGGGAGAGCCAAGGGCCTTGGCGGCTGCGGCGGCGACTTTGGCGTCCGTGAGAGGGCGCCCCGGGGTCAGGATGCGGCGGAGCCCCCGCCCGGGCTCGGCCAATTCCCCTCACAAGCACACGCCCAACTTCTACAGCGACAACAGCAACAGCTCAATGAGCGTCACCTCGGGGAACGGCAGCGGGCACCGGTCAGCTGGGCCGGGCCCCGGGGAGCCTGAGGGCAGAAGAGCCCGGGGCTCGAGCTGCGGTGAGCCCGCCTTGAGCGCAGGAGTGCCCGGAGGAACCACATGGGCTGGAAGCTCTCGGCAGAAGCCTGCGCCTCGGAGCCACAATGGGCAGACCGCCTGTGGCGCGGCAACCGTGAGGGGCGGGGCCTCGGGTGCGGGCGGGGTCGAACCCGGGAGAGCTGAGGGAGGGGGCGGGGCTCAGGGGGCGGGGCTTGCACGGAATCTGGATAAAATCTAGGCAGCTGCCTCCTTAGGGGCGGGGCCTGTAGGGCGAAGAGGGGAGGTGTCAAATAAGATTCCCTACGGGGCGGGACCTTGGTGTGATGGACGGTTCTGGGAAGGGGCGGGGATATCCCGTAATTGGACACCACTGAGGAGGCGCGGTCTCGGTGTTCGTATAAGTAGCTACCTATAAATAAGGCAGCACCAAGACTCGCCTGAGGGCGGGGCCTCCGTTCGGCCGGGTTACCAACGTCCTGACTGAGCATCCTTGAGGGGCGGGGCCTCAGAGTGCAGAAATACCTAGGGTGGGGATGCGGTGGGACCAGTACCGGTGGAGGCTGACCCGCTTCTGGGCTGGAAAATCTGCCGTCCAGTCCCGGGGAAAGAATGGACTTGCCTTGCGCAAGGCCCCAATGGCGCCCCTGGACTCCCGCAGAACCGTCTGGATCTCCCGTAGTCTCTGAGGAGCAGCTCGACCTTCTCTCGACCCTGGATCTGAGACAGGAGATGCCTCCACCGCGCGTGTCCAAGAACGTCTTGAGTACGGGCCACGCCAGCCCGGAACCCCTTTGACCCTCTGGTTCCCCTCTCTGAACTCCAGTTCTCATTTCTGAGAGACCTGCTCGTTCTGAGCCCCGCGCCCATGTCAGGTTCCAGCCCCTTCCCTGAGCCCGAGCCACCTTCTCTGAGCCTGAACTCATTCTCCTTGCCCCCATCTAATTCTCCTAGCCCACCCTTCTCTTCCCAAGATCCTCCTGAACTTATCTGAGCCCTTCTTCATCTCTGCCCCAACTCTTCTCTCCAGGCCTGCTGTTGCAGGTGCTGAGCGTGTTGCTGTCCCTGGTAGGAGACGCGCTGGTCGTTGTATACAGGTCAGAGGGAGGGAATGGGGCGGGGAGCAGGGCCGGACCCGCGGAGGCTTGAGCCTGTCTCAGTCAGACCTGGTTGGGTCCTGTCAGCAGAAGCTGGGTTTAGGACCTGGCGTGGGGCTGCGGGGCGCATTAGGGTCCGGGCCTCAGTCTCCCTCCGGTTCTTCAGGGAGGTCTGTTCCATCCGGTTCCTGCTCACCGCTGTGTCACTGCTGAGCCTCTTTCTGGCAGGTGAGGGGGTGGCGAATCCAGGCCCCAGCCCTGGATGCTTTGCAGCCAAACCCGGCACATTTTCTCCTGTATCCCTCAGCCCACTCAAGGCCTTCAGCTGCTCAGTCCCCTTCAGAGCCCACTAGCCCCCCGTAGATCCAGCAGCCCCCCTCAAGACTTTTCTCTCCTCACCACCCCTTTATGCCAAGGAAACCCTCTCCCTTGGCTTGCCCTGAGCCCACCTTTCTTTCTCCAGCACTCTGGTGGGGGCTGCTGTACCTGGTTCCTCCTTTGGAGAATGTGAGTCAGGGCAACTGTATCCCAGGGTGGGTGGTTGGCAGGGTATGAACCTGGAAATTGTGGGGTCCCCTCAGCTGATGGGAGGGGACAGTGCTGGAGGCTCTAATCCTAAGGAAGGGATATAAACAGATCTCTGAAGGATTGTGCCCAGAGGCAGTTGGGGGTCTCTGAGAGGTCCTGGCAGGTCAGGGGAGGGGAGGCAGTCCTCAAAAAGTAGGCCCTTTGAGTCAGGCAGCTCCCAGGCTGAAGTGGGAGAAGAGAGTGGGTGGGAGCTGAGCAGCGCTGTATTTTGTCCCTCCCTCCCTCCAATAGGAACCTAAGGAGATGCTGACTCTAAGGTGAAAGGGCACCTGGGGTGGGGAATCAGGGGGCTCAAAGGCACTTCTGGCAGGACCTTAGGGGAAGTGCCCCGGGGGGACAGGGAGCCAACCTCGATGTGCCAACCTCCCGCCTACAGCGAGTACCATGAGCGTGTGCGCTCCCAGGGGCAGCAACTGCAGCAGCTCCAGGCCGAGCTGGATAAACTACACAAGGAGGTGTCCAGCGTTCGCGCAGCCAACAGCGAGGTGAGGTCTGCAGCCTCCTGTCTGTCCAAAGTGCTGCCTCATGTCTCCACACACTGCTCAGTCCAAGGTCCACCTTGGAAGCCCCTTTCGGAGCCCGTTCCTTGGGTCTGGAGCAGTAAACCCCGCCCTAGAGCCCCAAGTTGGGATTTCTCTCTCGGGGTCCACAAAATCCAATCCAGAGAACCTAGTCCCAGAACTCTGCCCCCCTGTAAATCCACCTGCAAACTCCATCCCTCCAGGACCCGTCCTCCCTCTTTTCAGAGAGTGGCCAAGATTGTATTCCAGAGGCTGAATGAAGACTTTGTGAGGAAACCTGACTATGCGCTTAGCTCTGTGGGTAAGACCCAGAGACACTGCAAGACTGAGACTCAGAGACACAGAAAAAGATGGAGACATTGACACAGACAGACCTACACATATGACCGGCCCAAAAAGATGGACCTCAGAGACCTTCCAGCTGTCGGTCAGGCCTGGGAGCCCCTGAATGATTGCTTCTTCCTGCTCCAGGGGCCTCCATCGACCTAGAGAAGACATCACGTGACTATGAGGATGCAAACACTGCCTACTTCTGGAATCGCTTCAGCTTCTGGAATTACGCGCGGCCGCCAACGGTTATCCTGGAGGTGGGCCTGGAACCTGGATCCCAGAACCAGACCAGGGGCGGGATGCTGGGGAAAAGACCCAACAGCTCTCTATTGGTGGGACCCAGTGGAACTGAGGTCGTGGTGCTAGGTGGGGTCCTGCCTGGCAGAGGATTGCCCGGCTGGAGGCCGGGTCTAGTGGTCCTAGGGACTGTGGCACTGAACAGGATCTGGCAGCACAAACACCCAGGCTCCAGGTGGAAGGTTGAGTGGGGCCAATGAAGAGGTTGGGCTAAGGGCAGGCCCTACCTGAACCAATGCCCAGGCTGGGGAAGGGCCGCAGTTGCTCTGTTGGTGGGTTCTGAAGGTCTACCTGCTCGCCTGCAGCCAGATGTGTTCCCTGGGAATTGCTGGGCTTTTGAGGGCGACCAGGGCCAGGTGGTGATCCGGCTACCGGGTCGTGTGCAACTGAGTGACGTCACCCTGCAGCATCCACCACCCAGTGTGGCACACACCGGGGGAGCCAACAGTGCCCCCCGCGACTTCGCAGTCTACGTGAGTGGGGCTAAGGAGGTGGGGGATTTTGCCTAGAAAGTACGTTATGAAAATTGGTGTCACTGAGTCTTCACCAGCTCACCTATAAAATGGAGATATTACCACTCATCTCTCAGGCCTAAAGGTTATAATTACAACCACATCCAAACATTAGGTATGGCTTTATTGAGCACTTATTCTATGCTAAGCACTTTAAATGGATCATCTTGCATCCAGTCAACAACCTAAGTATTTTCATCTTCCCCCTCACTGATGAGGAAAAGTAATGCTCAGAAATGGGATGTTATTTGCCAAGGTCACACAGCTAACAATTGGCCAAACTAAACTGCAAACTTCTTTCTTAGATCCCACATCCCACACTACACTATCCTAACACCAAAAAATGAGAGCATGCATACAACTATGCCATAGTAGGTCCTCAATAAAGTTGCTTTCTCCCTTTTCCACCTGTGCCTCACTGTTCCTCTACTCACTCTTCACCCACCAGGGCCTCCAGGTTGATGATGAGACTGAAGTTTTCTTGGGGAAATTCACCTTCGATGTGGAGAAATCAGAGATTCAGACTTTCCACCTACAGGTGTGTGTCTCTGGGGGTGAGGGTGCGAAAGGAACGGGACAGCAAAGGAAAACTGGGGAGGAAGGCAGCCCTTGGGACAGCAGGCTTTGTCATGAACCATTTGTCTCCCCAGAATGACCCCCCAGCTGCCTTTCCCAAAGTGAAGATCCAGATTCTAAGCAACTGGGGCCATCCCCGCTTCACATGCTTGTATCGGGTCCGGGCCCATGGCATGCGAACTTCAGAGGGGGCAGGGGACAGTGCCACAGGGGAACCCCATTAAACATGCTGATTGTTGGAGTAGAGTGCAGGTCTGTGCTAAAAGCAGCTGGATCCATGCTGAGGTGGGTAGGAAGGGCTCTGGTTGCCTTTGGCATATAAATATGGTGTGTGTGGGGGGGTCTATTTTCCAATCCACCTTCTCAGTTTGGAGAAGTTCAGATCAGTAAAATAGCAGCTCATGTTTATGGAGTGCTTACCAGGCACAAGAGATGGTACTCTGAACATTCTACACATTAGCTAATCCTTGTAACTTCAGAGGGGGAACCGCTCAGGTCAGGAACTGTTCAAGGTCACACAGCTAGTGAACAACGCCACAGTGGAACCCAAAACCATCTTCTTCTAGAGCCCACCCTCTAACTCAGAGCTGCCAGTCAGCCTGAAGCTGTATTTGTGTACCTTAATTCCTACCTCTATACTCTGGGATAGTCTCCCCAACTCCTACAGGTACAGTTGGAGAAGTTAACTACCCCTTTTCTTGAACTAAACATTAAAAAACTAAGGAGACTTGAGAACCTCTAGGAAGCAAGGGAGTCAGAACTGACACAGGCCTCGTAGTTCCATCTCAGGCTGTCTTTACTACACGGCCCAGCACAAGTGGTCTAGTGTTCATCAGTCCCTGCCCTCAGGGAGCCTGACAGGGGAGGGAGGATGCTCCAGGAAACAATTCCTTTATTGATCCAAGAGTTCTTTACTCTAAGAGTCAAAGTAGAATTGGAAGAATAAAAGATGGCGGAATCAGGCATCAAAGATTAAGGAGTTCTACCTGGGCAAAAAGAAAAGGGGAACCAGCCTGGGCAAAGGAACATGCACCATCTTGCCTGTTGAGATCCTCCCAGTGTGTTCATGCACTGGAAGAATATATACACAGATTATAAACAGTGCTTAGATCTCTAGGAAGTGGAATGCATGCATAAGCGTGAAAGAGAAGCACATATCCATTTGTTTAAATTTTCAGGATATTACTTTCATAATTTAAATTACTCTACTGAGGGGCACCTGGGTGATTCAGTTGGTTGAGCAGCTGCCTTCAGCTCAGGTCATGACCCCAGGGTCCTGGGATCTCCCTCCTACTTCTCCCTCTCCCTCTGCCTTTTGTTCCCCCTGCTTGTGCTCTCTGTGAAATAATAAAATCTTTTAAAAATAAGTAAAATAAATAAGTACTGAATGCTCTCAAAGCCTAAGGTTAGAAATACAAACAAATATAGGTTCTCTGGAGGGCAGTTTCACAATGGGAACCAAAAGCCTTAAAACTTTTTATTATTCTCTAATCATAGTAATTTCATTTCTAAGAATGGAAACAAAGGATATATCAATGTAATCAAAGATAATACTTTCAAGGATATTCATTACACTATTTATAAAGAGAATACAGAAATAGTACATAATAAACCAATTTTTAATTAATTTATTTATTTGAGAGAAAAAGACAGACTATGAGCAGGGGGAGGGGTAGGGGGAGAGGGAGAAACAGACTCCCTGCCAAGCAGGGAGCCCGTCATGGCCCAGGACCCCGGGATTATGACCTGAGCTGAAGACAGATGCTTAACTGACTGAGCCACCTGGGAATCCCATATAAGAAGATAAATTATGCTACCAAAATAATGTGACCAAAAGAAATGGTAATATTTAAGGGAATGTTTAATGTCATGGAAAGCCATTCATGATATATGGATAATTTCTTAAAAAGCAAGCTAGACTGGCTTACACAAACTTCCAAAGAGTTCTATGGATTAGAAGATACTATAAATGAAAAGGCAATAACTTGGGAGGAAATATTTCCCATATGTGTAAGAATAAAGGCTAAAACAACAAAAAAACCTATAAATAGACTATTCAGAAGAAATATAACTCACAAATACATGAAATGGTACCACGCCTTCAAAATTAAATAAATTCAAGCTAAAAATGAAAATATTTTCTGCTTGTCAGATTAACAGAAAAAGGGATATAAAAACTGTTATAGAAGGCAATTTACAGTATCTATTAAAATTTTAAATATTCATATCCTTAGATCTAGCATTCTACTTCTAGGAACTTCCTTCAGAAATATTGTGGCAAATGCACAGATAAATGTACAGGAATATTTATTACAACACTTTGTAATATTGTAAAATTGGAGGGGACCCAAATCTCAATAAATAAAAGACTGGGGGCGCCTGGGTGGCTCAGTGGGTTAAAGCCTCTGCCTTCAGCTTAGGTCATGATCCTAGGGTCCTGGGATCAAGCCCCGCATTGGGCTCTCTGCTCAGCAGGGAGCCTGCTTCCCCCCCTCCCCTGCCTCTCTACTTGTGATCTATCAAATAAATAAAATATTTAAAATAAATGAATAAATAAAGACTGGCTAAATAAGCTATAAGATACTCATATACAGAGTAATTTATGCATTAAAAAGAATAAGGTCGTCAGTAAGTTCTAATGGGTAAGGCACCCAAAATATAATAAAAACAAGGTACAAAGAGTATGCATAATATAATATCCTAATTAGAAAAAAAAAAATGTCAGACCTAGGAAAGATAGGAACCCTCACCTGCTCCATTATCTATTTTATAAAATATTTATATTTGAAATAATTTTGTACTAACATGCATTTTAAAGCACGTTAAAATAGTATGTATAATATGACCCCATTTTTGTAAAATAAAAAACATGTATATAGTTTTGCAAGACAAACTAAAAAATATCCCCAAATATTTTTTAGGTGCATGGGAGTCTGATTATTTTTTTCTGTATTCTTTCTTTTATAATGAAAATACGTATCAATTTTCTAGTAAAAAAATTAGCTGTTAAAAAGATTCAGGCTTCTAGCCTATCTTTAGGATTAGAAACCACTTGAGGCGCCTGGGTGCCTCAGTGGGTTAAAGCCTCTGCCTTCGGCTCAGGTCATGGTTCCAGGGTCCTGGGATCGAATATCGTATAGGGCTCTCTGCTCACCAGGGAGCCTGCTTCCCCCTCTCTCTGCCTACTTGTGATCTCTGTCAAATAAATAAAATCTTAAAAAAAAAAAAAAAAAAAAAAAAAAGAAGCACCTCTGCTCCCTCCTCCAGAAGACTAGCATAGTCCTTAAACTCATCCCTCGCCTAGCATGTTCCACCTTATCTGTGTTCTCAGCTCAGCCCTGTCCTAAGGCAGGGCAGGCTGGCTGTTTGGCTCACATTCGATCCTTATATTTCATCTTATTTTATTTTAAAGATTTTATTTATTTATTTGACAGATAGAGATCACAAGCAGGCAGAGAAGCAGGCAGAGAGAGAGGAAGAAGCAGGCTCCCTGCTGAGCAGAGAGCCCGAAGCGGGGCTCGATCCCAGGACCCTGGGATCATGACCCAAGCCGAAGGCAGAGGCTTTAACCCACTGAGCCACCCAGGCGCCCCGATCCTTGTATTTTAAAAACAGAAGCATTTCTAGACTTCTGGCCTGGAATACCGAATTTTTTTGCCTAGGCCTATGATGTCAGAGGTATCCTTCACTCAACGACCTCTAAGGGGATAAACCGAGGCTCAGGAAAAATAAACATGGCTAAAAGTAAAAAATGGGACTTTTTCAGTCCCACTCAAAAAGAGAGTGGTGGCAAAGCAGTTGGTCTTCATTGATCTTTATTAAATGAAGGACTCCAGGTGTAAGCAGGAGGGATCAAGAGCAACAGCAGGAGCAAATATAAAAGTATAAAATATAAAGTGCAGCACTGGGGAATGTGTGTAGGGTTGAACCATGCCCACAGAGACCTTGGGGACACAAGGCTGAGGACCAGCCATAGCCCACCCTCTGAGGGAATCTAAGCCTGAGGAGCATGTGCAGGGCTCTTGGCTGGGGGTGGAAGTGGCTTGAAAGGGGCCCAACCTTGGGCCTTGAAGTAGGAGACGAGTTGCGTGGGTACTTCAGCAAGCACAGTCTGTGCCAGCGTCTCCCGAGGGGCCTGCCAGGAGAAAAAGGGCAAGGTCAGTGGTGACCCATGACAGCTTCCCAAAGTCTACATTTCATACCCAAAAAAGGATACAAAGAATATAAACCCCAACACCCAACCCTGCCCCAATGGAAGGGTGAGTATCCCCACTCAGAGAGGTGGAAGGATAAACTCCCAGATCTGGTCTGCTCCCAGGCTTGTCCCCACTCACATTCTGGAAGCGGCGGTAGGGCACAAACTGTACTATGTCACGGGCAGCTGCCTCCCCAGAGCGTGCACGCAGGGGTCCACCATCAGCATCCAGCTGCTCCATGGCCTCGAAGTCAGCACCACCCACACCCACGATGATCACTGACATGGGCAGGTGGGAGGCATGCACCACAGCCTCACGTGTAGCCTCCACATCTGTCACAGCACCGTCAGTCAGCAGCAACAGCACGAAGTATTGCTGGGGATAATCCATTCACAAACTGAGGCAGACCTTCTAAACACCTCAGCCACACATTCCCATACTGGTAAGAAGACACTTGTTACATATCCCTGAAGGGAACCCTTGACCAAAACTGCCCACCACTACTACCTCCAATGATCCTCACCGAGGCAGTCCTTTGATGTGCAGCCTGGGTTGCCAACCTAGCCACATGGTTGATGATGGGTGCAAAGTTGGTGGGGCCATAGAGGCGAACTTGGGGCAGGGCTTGGCGGTAAGCATCCACAATGCCCTGGATGCCTAAAAAAGAAGGGCAAAAAACACTGTAAAATACCAATCCTGACATCACCATCCTGGCCAAGGAGATCTGGGAACCTGGGTGCATTTCATCCAATCACCCCTATAACCCAAGGTACTAAACTTTATCCTAATGATAGGAGAATTAAGACCAAAGAGAAGGGCACTTCCCCTAAATCACAACTTGAGTTAAATCTGATTAAGGGGGTCCCCTGAAAAATCTAAGATGGTTAAGCATCAGATTATAACCTGCTTAATAAAATTAATTATAGTCCATTTAACAAGAAACCCTAGAAAAGTAATTAATGGGAAAGAAGAGGAAACTCTTTTTTTTTTTTTAAAGATTTTATTTATTTATTTCAGAGATCACAAGTAGGCAGAGAGGCAGGCAGAGAGAGGGGGGAAGCAGGCTCCCTGCTGAGCAGAGAGCCCAATGGGGGCTCAATCCCAGGACCCTGGGATCATGACCTGAGCGGAAGGCAGAGGCTTTAACCCACTGAGCCATCCAGGCGCCCCAAGAGGAAACTCTTAATAAATGCAGGAGGAGGAATTACAAAATCATCTGGCAAACACTGACTGCAAAGATCATCAATGGGTGCTAAAACTATAGGATACTACAACTATCGGGTACTAGTTAATGAGTAACTGAATATTGATATAGTCTCAAGGCATCTTCCCCAAAGACACTTATTAATTACAAACAGCGGACAAACCTGACAGACTCTACCTTAACCAAATGATCAAAGTTAACATGACTAGTAATAGGATAAATCAACATCAGGGCCTCCTGACATGGTATACTGAGAGAACACATAGCATCGCTTCTATAATATGCCCACCAGAAGTACATAATCTCAATGTAATAAATAAATATCAGATAAACCGAAACTGCAGGACATTCTACTTATCTAGCCTGTAATCTTAAAATATGTCAGCATCATGAAAGACAAGAACTCTGGAAGACAAACAAATGCATTATGTGATCTGAGATTTTCTTTAACTGTAAAAGACAACTGGCAAAACTTGAATAAATTCTAGACTGGATAATGGTATTGATGTTAATCTCCTGATTTTGAGAATTGTACTGTAGTTACATAAGAGAATGTCTTTGATTTTAGGACATCCACTGATAAACAATGAAGGGTGAAAAGTTGGTGGGGCCATAGAAGCACACTTGGGGGAGGGCTTATTCACTGTAATTCTCAAACATTTCAGGAAAAAAAATGTGTACACACACACACACACATATACATGTACATAAAGATGTAAATATATAGCTAGCTATATACAAAATACGGAACGGAGGGAGAGGAAGGGAGATAGAGAATCTGAGTGACAGAATCACGAAGCAAATATAGTGTTTATGGCTGGGGAATCTGTGACCTAGGGCCTGACTGCTGAGCTCCAAAGACCTAAAAAGCCCCTATAACTACTCTCACAACTTTTCTCTAAGTCTCAACTCATGTCAAAAACCCACGTCAGATCAGGTCAGGTCAAGTTCTCCCCTTTAGTTTGTTGCCCACTTGGGGGTACTGGGGTGCTACAAGGTTTGGCCCTCTCAAGAGTGTGGGCAAAGGGCACTCTGAACGCCCGGGACAGGTACCAGTGAGCTTCCAGGCAAAGGTAAAGCGGTAACAGCTACCACTGCTTAGAGAGAGCTTATAGTATCCTCTCCTTATATATTCAACATCCTCTATGTATCACTTTTATGAAGCCAAAGCACATTGGCCCCAACTCACATGGTTTTAGAAAGAGGCAAGATAAAGACCTGAGACTTAGATTTGAGTCTTAAGACCTAGCTCCAAAATCCCCTCTTCTGGGGGTGCCTGGGTGGCTCGGTAGGTTAAGTGGCTGCCTTCAGCTCCAGTCATGATCTTGGGGCCCTGTGATCAAGCCCTGCTGAGCAGGGAGCCGGCTTCCTTCTCCTGTGTCTGCCTGCCGCTTTGCCTACTTGTGCTGTCAAATGAATGAATGAATGAATGAATGAATGAATCTATCTTTGAAAAAAAAAATCTACTTCTCTGGACAACAGAATCAGGTATCTGCCCCATTACCCCCACAATCCCTTGTCTGCATGGGCTTGGCCTTCTAGATGTAGACAGATCTGCCTTACAGTGGAGTTTGAAGGAACTTACCTGTGCAGTAGGGGTTATTGGGATTGAAATTCAAGGCAAATTCATGGGAGACCTGAGGGCAAGAATCAAAATGAGGTTCTTTTCCCATGACCATCTATGTGCAAAGAAAAATGATAGTGTGGTATACAGCAAGCATTGTGGGGAAGTTATGTAGTCCTGAACATTCGTTGTACACGTGTCTGTAGGGATACATCCCTGCATCTCCACATAAAGCTGGGTGCCACACAGCAAGTCAACCACATCCCCCCAAATCAGGACCCTGCCACTGAAAATAGGAGTTGGGGAGGGAAAAAGAGTGCTCACCTGCCAATCAGGGGGTACCTGGGCCCCAAATCCAAATGCTGGGAATAGCTTGTCCCTGTGGGAAGACAGTGAGTTGAGAAGAGACAGAGAGAAGACTGTGAGCCCAGAGGCTGAGGGATGTGCAAAAGAAAGTTACTCACGAGTCATAGTCCTGAATCACGCTGCCCACACTCCACAGTGCTGTCAGGTACTCGTTGACCCCTGTTGGGCTCAGGTAGTGCAGGGAGTCTGGGGAGGAAGGATCTCCATTGGAGCCCGTGAAGTCAATGCCCACCTAGGAGGAGGAGATGAGGGGAGCTGAAGGCCACTCTGAGACCCAGACCTGTTCTCTTATTCCTGATAAAGCAACTTACAGTGAAGTTGATTTGACAGCCTCCCATCACATAGTCCAGGAATGAATACTGTGTTTCTACCTGCAGATGAAACAAGGATCATGGCTGGGGTGAAGGGGTTGGGGCCATGGAGCCACAGGGGTCAGAGCCTGGGTCCCATGGGCTATTGCCTCACCTGGCAAATCTTGACACAAACAGTCCCAGAGTTCTTGTAGCTTTTCTTTTTCTGCTGTTTCTCAGGGTGGATACATTCAAACTCAGCCTGGTGAGGAAAGAAAAAATTAGGGTAGGAAACTCCCAGAGCATCAGCTGGAACTGGTTTGCCCTCCCTCCCTTTCTCCCTCTCTCCCTGGGGCTGCAGTCCTTTAGAGCCCACCTCAACACTCCTGAGCAGGGCTGGCACTCACCGGGACTGCTTGCAGCTGGGCCAAGCTGGTGTAGAAGGTACCAATAAGATCGTGTGAACCATCACTGTCGTAGTCTGAGCATCGCACCTGTGTGTGAGGAAGGTGGGGGTGAGGGAAGGTGTGTATGTGTATACAGACCAGGGATAGGGGGCAGATGAGAATAAATCCCTCCCCAGGTACATTCAGGAGGCAAACTCACCTGGATGGGTGTGCTGGGGTCTCCCCCACAGAAATGCTGAAGGGGAACAGAGAAGCGCTTCCATGTAGGGTTCAAGTTGTTCTTGATTACCTGAAGATGGAAGGTAAGGCCTCTAGTGAGCTCTGGGCTGGCATATGGGGAGCTATCACCCTTCTCTATCCATACGAGGTCTATTTCTCCCTGTTCCAAACCTTGGTAATCACAAGCCCCAGGAGAGTCTCTCCTATCCCACTTCACCCAATCCCAGGGGTATCACACCTCAGATCTGTATGCCAGGTGCCATTTCCCATCACCCTGACGGAAGAACTCCAAGAACGGATCCGATTTCCCCAGGAAGTCCTGTCAATGACACAGAGACCCCAGTATAAGACTCAGGAAGAGACAACCATTTTGCCAGTCCCCAGTCACACACCCGTCATTCTTAACCCCCTTGAACACCATTCCTGCCCCTTAATTCTTAACCCCCCAGGGCTTCTTTCCAGACACACCTTCTTATCTAGGTTTCTGGCCTCCACCTCCATGGTCACTATACGACTATCCTTCATCTCCTGAGCTGATACCTAGGAAGGGGAGGCAGGAGACTGTATCCCTTCATGAATTCCTCACTGATGTAACCCTCCTCCCCCCAGAGTTCGTTCTTACCGTGATGGTCCCCCGCCCAGCAGGTTTTCCAGGCTTCAGCATCAACGGTAGAGTTATGGTCTGGCTGGACACAATCTGGGGCAGAGCAGAGTGGATGGGGGAGCAAAATCTCAGGCAGGGTTAGGTCTTGCTTACCCGCACCTTCACGTTCCAGACAGTCTAGGCTGTTAGGGCTCTTACTGAACATGTGTCTAAAGTATTTTAATCCCTAGCCCCACATACCTGTCCTAGGGAACACTCAGCCCCTCCTAGGAAGTCATCATCCCCCAGCGCAGGTGTCTTGTTGTCTATGTCGTAAATGCCAAATCGGAGCTTCTGGACTGTTTCAAAGTGGTACTCAAGCTGCAGAGTCTTGGAGAATTCAGGGCTCGAGCAATTCCGTACTCGCTCAGTTCGGCCAAGCTGTGGGCAGAGGCCAGCAGTATCACAGTCACACACCCTCCACCCCCAAAACAGTTCTAATCTTCCTCCACAACTTTAACCCCCAAGGCCCTTCTCACCTCAGCCCAGCTGCCCCCTCCCACATCCTGTAAAAGGACGCAGAGTGGGTCAGACTTGGAGCCGATGTCCTTGTCAATGAGGTGGTCACAGGAAATGGAGAGCTGAACCAAGGTCACGCAGTGGGCCATCTGGGAAAAAAGGACCCAAGTCAAGCACTGAGGACCCTTCTCTACCCTTCCCTGACTACATGTCCCAGTTTGGGAAGCCCAGTAGGCTTCCCCCCAAACAGGGCTGAGCCTGTATCCAGCTCCATGACACCCAAGGAAGAGAAGGTCTTAGAGCTTCCATACTCCTCTATTTCCCTCAGGTGAGCTCAATGGGACAAGACACACTGAGTACAACCAACCCTGGTATGATGGGAAGATGTGGAAAAAGTATACTGGCCTTCATTGACAACTTTGAGCCCAAACTGGTCCTCAGTCTAAAATCCCTATAATGTTCTCAAGACCCAGAATCCAACTCTGATCTTCTGAGACCAATAAATCTCACTCTGACCCTTTACTGGGCCCAGATCAGACCCTAATCCCTACATGACCATGATCCAGATACAACTCCCCAAAAAGTTTCTTCCTCCAATAATTTCTTACTAACTCTCAGGCCCTGCATCTTGAGGTGGTGTTGGGATCCCCCCAATTGATTCTCTGAGCAGCTCCTCACTAGTTTCACTGCCACCACCCAGTCCAAGCCACTGGGCTTATCGAATTAGCCTCTTTACCTGTTCTCCCTTATCTGCCATCCCCACCTCCACCTCCATCCTCACACCAACAGACTATTCTCAATACAGCAACCGAGGTGAGCCTGTTGAAATGTAAGTCAAATTATGTTACACGTCTGCCCAAACCCTCTCATCATTATTGCCCATTGCTTAGGAAAAAACAGAAACTCTACCATGGTCTCCAAGGTCTTGAAAGATCTAGATCTCTCTAACCTGATTTCCTAACACTTCTCTTGCTCACTCCATTCTGAACACACAGGTCTGCTTGCCTGCCATTCCTCAAATAAACTTGATTCTTCCTTCATATTATCCACATTGCTTGGTGTTTCTTCACTCCTTCTAGGTCTTTATTCAGAATCCTCTGATTATCAAGAAAAAGGTTCTCCTTTTCTAGGTACTTAACATTTCAACCCTACTACTACTGATGCATCACATACCCTTTTCCTGCTTTTTCTCTTTAGCATTTATCATTGATTGTCTAATATATAACCTCTCTTGCCCACTAGAATGTAAACTGAGGGAATGTAAATGTGAGGGAAGGGATATTTGTCTTGTTTATTGCTCTATCCCAAGCGCCTAGATAATATTTGCTGAATGAAATCCAAGAGGCCATCTTCAGTCTCAGCTCCCAGCCCAGTCACTGCCAAACTGACTGGCAATCAAGGAACACTAATATTTCCAATTTACCCCTCTCCTTGGCTGAAACACTATCTTCTTCCATGGATCTCCTTGACTCCCATGTAACCCCTCCTCCTACAGTCCCCATTAACAATTACCCTCAGACTCCTTACTATCCCTGTGTCCCCGCTGACTCATACACCCACAGACTGTACCAAAACTGCACCTGACGTCAGAGCGCTCATCCAGCTTCACTCAGCACTCCAGACTTCCCAGCACTATTCCTCAGGACGCCTCTAGCCTTAGCCTCCCCTAAACTGATCCTCAATCAATCCTTCCCCCAACCTAGCCCACAGTTTGTGCTGTTCCCATCTTGGTGCCTCATGGTCTCCATCTGGAGTGCTATTATCTACCAACGTTAGAATGACTCTTACACTTTGGCTTGCTTCACATATTGCCTGTTCATAGCACCTCAGTCTCTGCTTGAAAGCATCCAATGATGGAAAATCCACCACTCTTCTAATCCATTAGATAGTCCTGCTTCATAAAGTCCTACCAAACCAACTCAAGTCTGTTAAATTCTCATTTCTACATATTTGTCCTATTTCTCCCCAGTCTAAACTTCCACAAGGAAAGCCTCTGAGAACCCATCTGATACTTGGAAGCAGTGAAATCTCTAGCTAAAATCTAGAAAAAGAGCCCCAGTTCTTTTTGAATGTTGCCCCCAGAATGTGGCTTTTAGATTTTGACCAGCCTTATCATCCCCCCTTTGGAAGATCCCTAAGAAGAGATCCAAAGAAGAACACATACTCCCAAAGGATTGGGACCACAACTTCCCAAAGTCACAATCTGACTCCAGGCTTCTCACATCACATGTTCTTCTGAAGCAGTGTTTGCACATAACAGAAACAAACGAAGAACGTTCATTTCACTATTGCTGAGAAGAGTAAAACACCTGAGACTGCCAAAGGTCGGTCTATTGAGCACCAAGTAAATTACAATACATTAAAACAATGGAATGTTGAGCAGCAGGTAAAATACAAGGCAGAACTATATTATATTGGTATTCTATGAAAAAATAAAGTCACAAAAAATGGTAAGTAGGACTCCATTTTAAACTTCAACTATATGTGTATGCACAATAGATTTGAATAGGTACACAAAATAAATACACGGCAAAATGGAAGGCACACCAAAAATTGCAACTTTTAGGTACACCTCAGGGAAGTGGAATGAAGGTGAGGATTTTATAATCTATATATATTTCTGTATTATTTCAATATTTTAGTTTGTGTTTTTAAAGGATATTATTAACTCCCCCCCCCCCCCAATCCACAATTCAAGTCTTCTTAACTATTCAAAGTCCAAAACCTCTACCTCTGGTTTAACAATCCCTACCTAACTTCAGGGCTCAATGTCTCTTGCCTCTTCACTGGCTTCTCCCCCTTAATATGCCTCAGCTAGTCTTCCTTGTGTCAGCTTCCAGAGTCTCTACCTTAAGTAGAAGTCCTGCACAGATGCCCATGGCCCTTAGGTTCAGAGCCGAGCTCCCTAGCAAGGCCACCTTGTGTGACATAAGTCCAGACAGTACATCTATACAGAATTCAGTAGGTGTGTAATATGGTGACCCTGCACCCCTAACTGAACCTTCAAAGTCCTTCCCAGTCTGCTCTACCTCCTATTATTCTACCACCCAACCAACTAGTCATCCAAAGCTATTTCTGGCTCCTGGAACATACACATGCTGATACCTCTGACTTTCCTGTCTAACATATGCCTTGTCATCCAAAGTTCTGCTAGGACATTATTCCTTTATGAAGCCTCGCCCAAATTCCCCAAGTAAAATTTATCATCTCTCCTCTGGATGATTACATGGTCTCCTCATCATGTGTGTGTTCCTGCAAACACACACAGACACATTTCTGTGCCTATTAGCCAAACAGAAACTAGACCATACCATTTCTCCATTTAAAACTCTGGAATGGCATCCCCAAATACTCAAAGTCCAAAGTTCTTTCCCTGGTCTACAAGGCCTTCCCTGAAAGACCTGACACTTTAATCATCTAGCCACATAGGTATGTTTCAGCCAGGTTTCATTTCTGACCTACATACACACAACTTCAATCTCATTCCCCTTATCAGGGCTTCTGCGGTGTCTTTATCCACAGACACCCAAGAAAATAAGCTGGATTAGAGTAGGAACCACGTCTAGTTTGCCTAATCTATCTCCAGCATCTTTACCAGTACCTATCCTATAGCAGGTAAATATTAGTGATATAACACTGAAACTGCCAGACCAAAAATTTGACTTTTGTCTGTCTATTCTCATAATCTATGGCCTCCTTGGAACTAGGGCTGGGTATGATTTCTGTATCCCTAATACCAGTGCTTAGAACATAGTTAGTACTCATAACCATTTGCTGAATAAATGGTAACATGTGTTTTTGTTCAACTCAAACTTTGAGGCCTTTTCCATTTGAATTACTGTCCCAGCAGTAAGTCTTCTCTATCCTTATCTTGTACAACTGAGTTTTAAATTTTAAATGCAGGACTCCTCCAAATCAATACTGACAATTTAAAATGGGCAAAAAATTTGATCAGTTACTTCATAAAATAGAATTGGAAATACGCAAAGGAAGAGTGATCAAAAGCACTTAGTCATCAGGGAAATGCAAATTAAAACCCCAAGATATTATCACATACCCACCACAATGGCTAAAAGTAGAAAAACTGACAATACCAAATGTTGGCAAGGACACAGAAATCTCATACATTGTTAGTGAAAGCATTAAATATACCACTTTGGAAACTGTCTGGCAGCTTATTAGAAAACCAAACACACATCCAGTCCAAGAGCAATTTCACTCCTAGATTTTTATCCAAAAGAAAACATTATGTCCACAAAAAGATTTGTACAGGAATGTTCATAGCAGCTTTATTCATAATAGCCAAAAATTTGAAACAGCTCAAGTGTCCATCAATAGGAGAATGAATAAACCATAATGTTTATACATGTAATAGGAAACTGTTCTGGTAACAAAAAAGAAACAAACTATTAATATCTGCAACAAGAAGGAATCTGAAGTGTAAAATACATAGATTCCACTTATAAAGTTTTTAAGACAGGCAAAACTAACCTATAGTGAAAAAAATTCAGAATACTGGTTGTTCCTCCCATGTACCCCGAGGGCAGGTATTGACTGAAAAGCAGCAGGAGATAATGGGGGGGAGGGAAGACAGACAGAAAAGTTCCTTATCTTGACAGGAATGTGAGTCACGAATGCATTTTTCATTTTCATTTAATGGTACACTTAAGGTGTATATATGTTATTGTATGTAAAGGTTACCACCTCCCCCTGCCCAACAGACCGACATGAAATAATGAACGCAAGACATGATGAAATATTTATGGGTAAGGTGTGATGTTTGTAATTTCTTTGAAACGCACCAAAAAAATAAAATGGTATGTTGAATGGATATGTGGTAAAACACATTTAGGAGCATTTAAATTGTAGGATCTAAATGGCAGATATATGATTATTTCCTGTATAATTTTTTTTTAACTTTTCTGTACGTTTGAAGTTTTCACAATAAAATGCTAGGGGAAAATTTAAGTGGAGGACTCCAAGTGGAGAACTCTGTGTTTATTCCTGACACTTTGTTAACTACAGAAGTATTGCCAGGAATTATCTGTAGTGGTGAGGTTACAGGCAACAACGGGAACTGCTGCCTTTTCCACCACTCTGACTTCTCAAAGATCCCAGAAAGAGGCTTTTCATCTGGGGAAGACACATTAGCAGTGGGTCAGGTGCTGCTTCTGGTGAGGAATCAATTTGTGGTAGACAAGAGCATTCTTTCCTAGTCTATTAGCATGTCTACCCTTTCCCCACAATTGGTCCTGTTCTATACTTTTTCAGTTTCTTCTGGGATCAAACTAAAATCCCAACCAGAATGTTGTGGGCCCACATGTGCATATGGGACTGGATTCAATTTCTAAGAGACCAGAGCTTGCTGTGCTACCAGTTATTTTCTCCTCAATCTCCCTTCTCAACTCCCTCCCAATGCTTTTCATTGGAATTTGCAATCCTTTATAAGCAAATCTTCACAATGTACATTCTTCTATCCTTTGAGTCATATTCCCTTTAAATTATCCAATGCTTGGGATTGTTAATCTCTCCCAAATCCCGATCTCCTTTAAAATCTGTTTCCAAGCCTACTTCTGTTTAGAAATCTTACAGAATTAAAATTCCTAGTTCATGTCACTTTTCCGTCCTATATCCTTTGAACAGCTACATCCTTAAGCCAGACTCACTTTTCATCTAATGCCCTTACAATGAATCTCATGGGACTTTCAGCCTCCTTTATAGGACTCAAATTTTACAAAACCATATTAAATATGACGTTTAAGTGAGTCAATAAAAATCTCAGAAATTTTATTTATTTTTATAAGACAGGTCTAGCTAATATTTGCCAGGTCTTTGTGTCCAGTCTCTTCTGAACCAACATATCTTGCCTGGATGTCTGTAACAGTCTCCTAACTAGTCTCTTCATTTCCATTCTCACTTCAACCAAGTCGAAGACCTTCCCTGACTCCAACCCAACAAAACCCAGCTTCTCAAAGACCTATCAAAATGTGCAACTTATTTATCTATTACATCTGGTAGACTATAAATTCAACAAAAGAAGGGACCAGATCTGTCTTGCTCCCATTCTAGTGACTTACACATAGCAGGCGCTTTGTAAATATTTGTTGAATTACTGCTAGGAAAGGAGTGATAATCCAAGGATCCTCGAAATGACCCAAATCTAGACCTAGCCTGCTGCTGAAACCATCAAGGGAGAAATGGGCTTTTTAGGAACACTCAACACAAAAGACTAGTTTATTTCTATGTGCTCCCAACACTCCCAACCTTTCTATTTGGTGCTAGTCAGGAACTGCAAACAGAAACAACTAAGTATATAGGACCAATCTTTTCTGCCTCTGCTTTCTACCACTTGAAGTCTTGTTTTCTTCTGCACTCCCTTGTAGGCTGTTTCCTCTGCTTTTCTCCACTATCAGAAATAAAAAGGAACTGAGTGATCATATAAATCCAAGTCCTTCAATTCAAGGCAGAGAGGTAAAATGTGTTTAGCTAAGGCCACATACACGGCTAAACAAAATGAGGACCAAAACTCAAAATGTTCTGACTCCTACCTTGTGTCTAGAACTTTGGAATACAGTCATACCGTCCTCTCCTGAAGAACTTTCCTTCTTATATCCAACAGCAATGTGATGTAGTGGGCAAGGGCATGGGTTCTGTTGATGAAGTGACCAGGCTCCAAATACTGGCCTTACTTCTCTCCCTAGCCACAATGAGATATCACTACACACCCACCAGAATGATGTTCTACCTATGTAACTTAGGCAAAATACTAAGCCTTAAGGTTCCTCAAGAGTAAAGTGGGGGATATTATCTTTTTTGGAAGATTCATATAATGTACGCAAAGTGCTTAGCACAGTCTGAACTACTATTACCAGTAAGTGTTAGCTATTATCATCCTCCTTCAAGCCCAGCTCTCATATGCTCTTTTTCACAGTATCTCCATCACTCAAAAATTTCTTAACTCTGACGACTATACTCATCCACACCACAACTATAGTGTCAATGTTTCTAGCTCCTCAACTGTCTGTAAAATAACATCTTTAGAACAAACACTGCTATGCATCTATTTCACACAGCACAGACCTAACCACATGATAGCAATTCAAAGCACCTCAAGGAAAGGTTACAGCAGTACGCTGGAGCAGGCTTATATGGTTTTACAGCATGTCTATCCAAGTGTTAAAGTTTTAAGCCACAGAAATTGGGCAAATGCTAAAAATCAGAGCTTCCTTTCCCACAGCTAGCTGGTTTACCATTGTTGATAGGGAAACCCGCTCTGCCAAAAACGGAGTGATGTGTCCATTTTCTAGGGCATCCCCTCCCCTGCCTTGGAGACTCTAACTCTGCTCTTCATAAATCCACGAACACATCACTCCTCTTAGATCCAGTTCATGCCAGTCAAGCTGAAATTCATTGGTCTTTCATGTTCAGGTATTACACTGCCATCTTCCCTTCCCAAAAGCCTAACAAAGAAAGGAACCAGCCTCCAATTCCATTTCCAGGCTTTGAAAAGGAAGAACAGAGCACCAAAATGTCTGGGTGGCAGGATCACTCCAACAAACCAAAGCCATGCTCACACTCCTGTTGCCTACCTTGGCATGCTGGAGCAGCTCAGATGCTCAATCAAGTCTTGAAAGCCAATCAGGAAATTCTCCACAGGCTTCCAAACGGCAGAGCACCACCCATGGAATATATTATTTTCCCTTCCGATTAAAAAGATGCACTACGCCCATCACCACTGTTCCTTTCCTTCTCTGCCTCCTCAAGGGACATGCATAAGGTTGACAAGTTTTTCTTTACCCCTGCTTCTCCCTTTATTAACTCAGAGATGCCCCAAACTTAACAGCCCCCAAAGACAGTTCTAAGTCACAAAGTGAACCGATTATGTAAATCCCGACTATAAAACTATATGTTCTTTATTCACACATAAGACTACAGGCTACAAAAATTGTGTTTAAAACTAAAAGTTTAAAAAATAATTTGGTTTAGATCCTTATAATACTAAGTAGTCTGGCTACCACTATATTTGGCAACACTATAAAGATTAAAATGTGAACGTCACACAAAAAGTGAAACGCAGGAAAATATGGTACAGTAAATGGTAACAGGGTGTCCCATCCTGCTATATTCTGTGAAGGTCAAAAAAGTTTGGAAGTCAAACTACAACATCCCAAGAAGACTTATCCAAAGTTGAACTACAACCTGTGTTCAACTCTCCAAAGAGAACCTAGCTTGAGCAGCAAATTGGGTATGAGGAAAGAAGCAAACTGAGGAAGAACATATGGCCTTCAAGCAAAATAGGACAGTACTGGAACCAGAGTATTTCTCTGCCCTAGGACTCTGAATGTGTTTACATGAAGCCTCTACCTGCCTACTCCAAAATAAACATTGGAGTACTGGAGCAAGAATCCTTTCCAGAATCCTTTCCCCAGTAGGCTCAAGACCCCTGACAGAAGAGTGCTGCCAGGGGCCTCCCATGTCTTCTCCCAAAAGTTAGGGACAGGCAATGGTTGAAGGGGGGCTCTGCCTCTGGAGTCATGCAGACAGCCTATGACTGAATAACCTCTGCTTACCCTTACTATTAATTAGACTTCCAGCAAGTTATTTTGCTTCTCTTCCCCTGATTTCCCCACTTGCAAGGTAGGGAAAATAATAGTATCAACCTTACAGGGTTATTGTGAGAATAAAATGAGGACAACCACGCAAAGTATCCCCTGCCTGACACTAACAGAGTAAGTGCCGAATAACGAGTTAACTGCTCCTCTTCTCAGTGCTCATAAATGGATCCTTTGTACCATTATCTAACTAGCTGGTTCATGGACAACCAAGAAAAATGCCTCTGGTCTACCTGCCCCAGAGGACTTAACTGGTGGGAATGAAGAACCTCCCTACTTTTCTCTTCTAATCAAATTCTGAAGCTGCAGTGTGACTGCTGTCAAACTCAGAAAAAGTATCAAAGCAGTACCAGACCAAAATACTGAGTTCCACTGGCTTTTCTGTAGTTTAAGGTTCAAATTACCTACAAACTTCCATAAAGAAACAGAATGGCTGGGTTCATAAAATCACAGAAGCTTGAAACTGGGCATAATGAAATTATCTCATTTAATCTTGTTGCTTAAAATACTGAGGCCAGAGAAAGGAGATGACTGATCCTGGGACATATAGTAACAAATGAACCACAACTCTGAGAATATGATTTCTATTCCATCCAACTTAGCAGCAGGTCGCACCTTGTAATCCAGTCCAATCTGAAATCCACCTGGACACGTCACATGAGCACTGAGGCTCATGTGGCCTCTTCCAATGACCTATACCAACTAGCCTTATACTAAGATGGAAAAGAATTCTGCATCCACCACGTTTCCTCTATTTGTCCATCAAGCAGGAATAGAGGAACTGCTAGATTCTGCAGGTATAGGACTAGAATTTAAGTTTATTCAAAGGAATAAACCTTAAATAACAAGCGTAAACTCTGCAAACAAAGTAGAACTCAGTTCAGGAAAATGTGATTTTTATCAAAATTTTCAGAAACTACCTATTAGGCAGCCAATTCTGCCCCTAGTTGGCTCTGCTGGAATCTACACTCAGTTGATCTACCTTCTTTTAACAAGACCACTGCCTATTACCTGCAGAGTGTAGAAGACAACAATATTGGACCACCTTCCTGAGCATCTCCAGGGCAAGGACATCAACAAGAGCTTGTGCATTTCCAATGTGCAATGTGATCTATGGCATAAAGAAGCCAAGTGAAAAGCAGCACATCAGAGCCCTGGGAAAAGAAACCTACCTAATGTTCATAGTGCAAGTTCCTCTTACTGGAATAAATCCACTTGGGATACACAGGAGATCTTAAAATGGGTTGTTCTTCAAATTTTGTGTTAGGCAAGATGAAAAAAGAGAGGGTCTGAACAATAAGGACACTGCATTACACACACACAATGACTTGCTCACTTCCCACTGTAGGTGGGGTGCAGGGGGTGGGCATCAGCAGGGAATAGGGAAGATGCTAGTTCTGTTGCTGAACTCTGGTGGATTAATTTCACAATAGAAGACCCAGTTAGCCAGTGAAAAAGTTCACTGTAGCCCATGAAAACAGTAACTGAGGCACGTTAACTGCTTCAAAAAAACTGCCAACATAACCGGAGTGGGAAAGGTCAGGAGGAACGCAACAAAACTCAAATACTGAAAAGTAAAGAAACAGCTGAAAGAGGCAACACAGCTTAGAGAGAAATGACAGGGGATAACCTTTCTCATAATCTAAATCTGTACCGTCCAGGATGGCCTCCTACCCACAAGCAGATATTGAGCACTTGAAATATGCTTAGTTCAAAAGACAATGTGCTGTAAAGTATAAATTGAAAACAGTACCCCCCAAAAATCTCAATAATTTTATAGAGTATACACTGAAATAGTAACATTTCAGATATACTGGGCTAAAATTTATTATTAATTTCACTTGTTTCTTTTTACCTTTTTCGTGGCTACTAGAAAAATTTAGATGACATAAATGACTCTTATTTCTATTGGTCAGTGTTGCCTAACATGGTAATCTCCAAAGATCAGATATGAAGAGGAAATTTTCTGTTGCTCTGTGAGTCTAGGATTGTGCTATTCAATAGTTGCCACTAGCCTGCTTTTTAAATTTAATAGTAGCTACAGTAGCAGGGCCCGTGGGTGGCTCAATCAGTTAAGCATCCAACTCTTGGTTTTGCTCAGGTCATGATCTCAAGGTTGTGAGACGAAGCCCTGCTTTGGGCTCCATACTCAGCGTGAAGTCTGCTTGATATTCTTTCCTCTGGCCCTCTGCATCCCCCCTCTGCCCGCTCACATGCACTCTCTCTCTCAGAACAAATAAAATCCTTAAAAAAAAAAAAAAAAAGTAGCTACAGTGGCTAAGTAACATGAGTGCTAATGAGAACATTTCTGTTGGACAAAATTCTTAGAATAGCACTGCTCTAGAAGAACAAGAAGAGGTAGACATTTTATACAGAAAAACTAAAACTATCAAATCAATGCAAAACTGGAAAAGAATCAATTTCATATAGTCAACTGTGTAAGTAGTGGAACTGATGGGAAAATTCACTTAACTCCAGCATTTATGAAATGTCTTATTAGGCCATTTGTTTATAAGAACTGGTACACAGCAGCTAGTCAAAGGTTATTAAAAAGATAAAAGGTTCTATCCCTCTGGTAGGTCAGGACACCCCTAGTACAACCCTCAGCTGCCTGCCTTAGTCACCATTCAGCTTGGTCACACCACTCAGGCTACACTGTTAAAGACAACTTTAAGAGCTTCCAGGACAAACACCATTTTAGGGAGTGCCACTGTGTTCTCTCACACTACTAAACATTTCATTTTACTAAATTAACATACTCAGCTTACACACAAAGCTTCCATTATACTTGTTTAGCAACTGGTCAGGAAACCCCATCCATCCAGTTCCTGTAGGACATGAGTGGTCCTCGTATATGTACAAGTACAACTGAGCACTTACTTGTATTATTTAAAACCTTAGGTCTTTAAGAACAAGCATCTTATTTTGCTTCCTTTTCTACCAGTGTGGAAGTGCTGGGTGCACAACACTCAGCACTCAAAAAATGCTCAAAAAATTTAGTTAACATGGGTTTCTGCTATGGCTAAGGTATTATCCATGTGAAACTGTCTTAAAAGCTTGGAGGCAACAGACATTTCCAATTCCAACCTGTCAATTCAATGGTCACAGAAGCAAAAATAATTGGCAGTATCTATTTCAGAAAGTTAAGAGGGGCATTATTCTTTCCACTATAGCCAAATTAAAGCAGAGGGACCCTACTGGTCCCACAGGCCCACACCACAAGAGTGTTATGTATAAAGGACATAACCATCTCTGTATAGCAACACAGTATGTGGGAGAGTACAGTGGAGGATGGCATTCACTCACAAGTGGAACAAAAGAAAAATGACATCAGCAACAGCACCAGTTAGTATGATTTCAGATCCCTTAAGCAGCTGAGTATCTTTACCCTTAAACATTCTTCGCTCTGCAAGGACTAACAGGTGAACTTACAGTAGTATCACAATGTGGTTGGTTACATCTGGCACGTCACACAAATGCTTAAGTGACAAATCTTATTCACTAATTGAGAACTCTGAGTGAGCTCACATGTCCCCCTACCCCCCAAGTTAGGCAGCTGGGCTACAGAGATAGATAGCAGTGAGAAACTCATAGCCCTGGTTACCAGCAGACTTACTAATGAAAACAGGTAAAAAGGAAAAACTGGCAGCATCAGAATGGAAAGGGAATGAAACACTAAGGCAGACTGAATATAGCACATTCCTGGGAGTGTCTTATGCTTCTTCAACATCTGACTGTCCATACTGAATTATGTTCTTTGCTGGTCATGGCTCTGTTTTTCTCCAGTAGTCAACTCCTCCTCCTCTCAACATGAAATAGCAAGCCACCTGCTGACTAGAGAAAATGATTTGAAATATTAAGCTACTAAAATCAGAATCCAGATGTCTGGTACAGCTGGGATGCCAATTCCAATGTCTGCTGTGTCATTTAACCCACAAATTGTGTTTCCTTGGGTTCTAGGACTTAACTATCAACATTTTCACCAGAGGAAGGTCCCTGGGACTCAGAATTAAAAGATGATGGTTAATGAGGTTTTCCCCAGCACTATTTGCTGCCCCCAGATTTTTAGAGTGCTGCCCTTCTGCCCCTGGGGCTAGAATGCTTTCTTTCATCAAGTGGCTGTTTTGCCCCTTCTGGACTCTTCAGTAGTAGAGCAGTATGTAGAAAAGCACTGCCACCTTAGTTGCTCATTGTTAAATTACGTTGATCCAGAAAAGGAGCCAAATTCTAAGATGTTTGTGAGATCCTCTGGCACAAAGTAGTACAAGGCAACAAGAATAAATCCAAGAACAGCACAATAAAGAATTAACATTTACAGGAACAGGCACCATTAAGAGATGAACTTGCTCATACTGTCAAGAAGTGTTTTTCCAGAAAAGTCACTACAGCATCAGAGAACTATGCCACCACCAGAATACACTCTTTCCAGAAATTTCAGAGTAAGTCTAAGTGATCTATCAGATTTTATACTAAAAAGACAAAACTGAAATCAAGCAATTTTTTAATTAAAAAGATAGTCATAAGTTTGGACTCTACCATATCCTATAAAAGCTCTAATTTGGGGGGGGGGGGTAAGGAGAATGGTGGCGATGCACATAACTGATAAACCATTTCCTGCTGTAAAACACTGGAAAGCAGACAACAATGAATTAAACTGAGTTTTCTCCTGAGCAAGAAAACAAAACATATTATGAGCATCAGTCTATCCTTTTAAGATGGTAAAGACCATTCTGGATATCTGTAGGCAGCTGATTTCACTCTGTGATTTTTCAAATACTTAGTCAAACCTTCATAATTTAGAACAGTTCAGCAACCACCTAGAGTTAAGTATGTTTAAGTCTAAAGCCCTCTAAAACAACCTGGGTATTTGAAACTCAAAAACAGGCTAAAAACTCTTTCGTGATAAAGGTAAAAGTTATATATATTTTTCAAGAGCTTTGGTTAAAAGGAATAGCACACTAATTTCTCTGCAACTCCAATCCAGAATTTTTTTTTTTAAAGGACTCCGGAGTTTATGGAAGCTTCTCATTTGCTAATTTTTGTCTTTTAGCAGCTGAACAAATGTGGAAGGGACAAAACCAGAGCATCAATGTCAGAAAGCACCAATATTTTTGATTCCTCTCCCCTTTCCCCACCTCAAAATACCTCACATACTAATGCAAGAATAAGTAAACAAAAAAGAGAAACCTCTAATTAGAAATATGTGCAGTTGACAATGTATTCTGAAGATTCTTTTCCCATTTCTTAAAGTAATCAGTTTTTTAAGACAATCACAGCCCCCTTTAAGACACCTCTGTAAAAAGGAGCACCTGGTTTCTGTTTCTTTCTGAGTCCACAAAACGAAGTGGCTTGCTAGCAAACCATACAAGATAAAGGTCTGAAAAGGTGGATACCACAGATTTGACCTAGAATCAAGTTTCCTCCCTGCCGTTCCAGGTTATCTTCTTTCCACACTTCAGCATTAGCAGACAAGGATAAGCAACAATGGTTACCTCCGAGATCACCAAATCCACCTTTCCAAAGGCACAAAATATTTGTAGTTCAAAAAAAAATAACAAAGACAACAACAAAAACCTGATGGTATATAGCTCAGTAGAGTACTCTTGTGTAAAGCATTAAAAGCATCAGCCTCTTTTATTTTGTGACAAGTTTATTGAACAGTATTCAAGACTTCATCTTTATAAACAAAAACCTCTGCTGAACGATGCCAAGGCAGTATTTGCTGGCAATGTTGTGGCCATATTGGCAATGAATCATTTTATTGTGTTTGGTTTCTAACTGCTTGGACTACTATAGAACTGCCAGTAAAACTAAATGTGGTTAATTTTGTTAAGAGTGGGAAATAAGTTTTAAAAGTGATCACTGCTAGAAATTCTTTACAGATTTAACTAGCAGTAACTTTACGGCTTCTTTACTCATTTTTAAGTATTCTTGAAATTGATTAGTGGATTTATTTTTAAACATTTGACCCACACCTGTACACAATGACAGAATCCAATAAAAAGGACTTTGAGTTTGATTAAGGCTTTCATGGATCCTTATTTTATCCAAGGTATGTTTGTTTATGTCCATACACATCCCTAGATTTTCATCCAGTGGGTTAAGACTGACCTAATTACACTGGACATTATTCTCTGAAATTCTGAATAAAAATTTCCCTAATGAAATTTTCATGGTTGATGCTTTGACAACTTGGAGCACAAAGCTAGGAACTACGTTTCACTCAACAGTGTTGCATTATTTTTAAGCCACTAATAATTAATTGTACATCCAAACTACAGTATTAAACACAAAATACACCTCCAAATTTTGCTTGTGGACTAAATGTTTCACTGAAGTTCAGAAAAAGTTTACAAATTTGCTTATTTATAAAATACATTTTGTAGTATCTCTAATCCTTTAAACTAAAAAAAACCAAAAACGCCCTGGCAAGGGGGTGGGAGGAATTAAACCTAATGGAAAAGATTCTCTTCCATTCATATCAGTCACCAAAGACAAGATTTACACATAAAATTGAAAATATCATGATAGTGTTTACAAATGCACACAACTTTGAGCAAAGCTTTACAAATCCTTCATACCATACAAAGCAAATGAGAAAATAAATTCATTTTCACCCCAAACCTAGTTCTTCTGAGAAAATTTGCAGGAAGAGAGGTATGAGTGATTGCACAGAACATATTTTCAAGAATTTTTTTAAAACTCAAACTCCAGTGCCCAGAACAAGATGAACAGTACGCTTAGCAGTTAGCACTATATTAATAAGTCTCAGATACACAAATATCAAGTTCCAGAGGGCAAAGCATTTAATTACATTTCACAACAAGAGAAGCACTGTTGTGACTCAACCAAATATAGAACATAGTTCTCTCCAAATTCTACACAAACCACTATTTTCTTAATTTATTTAATTTGATGAACAATGAAATCAAGTTTTCCTTTTCAGCATTTATCTAAGATGTAGAAATAACAAAGTAGTTGCAATAAAGTATATGAAATATTTAATAAGATTGTACGAACATATAACCAAAATAAACTGTGAAAAAAGATAAAAGGCTTTCATCTTCAAACAACCCATTTTTCTAAAATGAAAACAGTCAGCTCTCCAATGGGGAAAATAATCTGCAGTTGAAATAAGACTCCCAAGCAGCGCTGAAGTTTTCTGCACTCGGTCTTTGGAATGAGAAATGATTACTTAACAGAAAACTTAAATTGAACAGCATATATAAACATCATATTGCTTTTTTTTAGTTGAGGAGGCAATATCTAGCGATCTGTCAAAGCAAATTTGTATTCATGAATTGTCAAAAGACCCACAACACAGCCATGTCTTCTTTGAAAGTCTAAACAATCCTTTCCCTAAACAAAAAAATCCTGTACTGTCAAACCTCTAAGATTGTAGTGATGAAAAGGCTTTCCAAATCTTATCACGCAAATGAAACTGCTGCCACTCTTAACTCTAAGTTACACGAGACGCCGTTATTTCAGTGTTCCACTGACTTGCAACACCAAAAAGGCACTATTTTTTTTTTTTAATAGGAAATAACTCTTTTAAAAGGCTGACCCCTTTGTAAGTACATTGATTTGCAGGAAATGTTGGGGTGTTTCAAACCAAGACAGAGGCCCATGTTAAAGACAAAATTTGTTTTTCATGATACCTCACCAATCTCCTATTCCATGTATGTTTATAATATAATGTGACACATCTTTCTTTAGAGCATTTTAACTAAGAAGGAAAGTAACCATAAATAGAGCCTTTTGTAGCAGTGAGCAGGATCTTGTAAGGCAAATGTTTTTATGACAAGGACACTTACCAACCAGAACCCATGTGGTCCTCCTGCCTTAGTGTCCTGAATGCCAAAGAAGAGTATGAAAGGGCAAAGAGTCTCAATTCTCTCCCCTCTGGCAGCTACACTTGTACTCGGTATGAAGAATTTTTATGAACAGGCTCTTGATCAACAACTAGACCAAAAAGCCTCCAAGTAACAGGATTAAATGCACATCTATGGAACAGCTTATGAATCTTTTATTCTATAACACTACTGCTAACAATTTCAACTTCAGGTTTGTTTGTTTTTTTTTAAAAAAAAAACCTAGATATAATGCTCTTTCTTATAAATGGACCCTCTTTGTTTAGTTACAGGCCAAAATTTCACACAAATTTGGGACAGAAGAAAACTGCCAGAACATTAGTCCATCATGGACAGGACTTCAAATCTGGCATTTTAAACAATGATCATTAGAAGTGGTTTCTGGTTTTCAAAGCCATCCAAACAACATGAACAATTTTTAAACTGACTAAACTAAAACATGGCGGTCAAACCAAAAAGGCTCTGGTAAGTAGAGGACTCTGTATTTTATTTTTGTGGCAGAAGTTCTTATTTCACACAGTTTTAAGTGTGACATTAGAAATCAAAGTTCAAGGTTATAGCACAAACCAAGTGTGGAGTTTTATATTAAAACAACAATAACAAAACAGTTCTGCTCATTTACAAATAAGTCAATTAGGCAAACAAAAAAGCAGCAACTTCAGAAGCAGTACTGTCTATACAGCAAGAACCCTCAAGAAGCAATAAAGGTACATACAGTGATCTGTATACAGAGATTTTATTCAATTTTAAAAGAAAATGAGGACTTTAGACAAAGCTTTGACCCTATAACAAAGCAAATCTGTCCAGCTTTAAACCAAATTCCAAGAGTAGCCAACTTCTATTTTTCAGCAGCTGGCAAGAGCACCCTTAATGAGCTCTATTGACATTTCTATTTTCTTCATCCCATATGGTATAAAACAAAACCAATCTAAACTCCTTGATAAGCTTTATGTGGTCATTTGTGTTTTACAAATGGTTTCTCTAATGGTATGCCAAAATCATTTTTGTGTTCTCTCCAGACAGCTTTACTGTAACATACAGCAATATTTATCCTGGTAGTGAGTCTTCTGTAAACAGTCAAACCAATGCTCTATGTTACAGAAACCAATCTATATGCAATTGAAACAATCCACAGGTTCTAACCTGGAAATACTAGGAAAACAATCTGGATGCATTAATCACAGCACTATGAAGATCTACCCTATAAAGAATTGATGTGAACAGCTACCCTAAGACAAGTTTTACTTTCCTTGAGCCTATAGGTCTGTCATTTAAGTCAATGACAGCTGCTGTGGCTTCATCCCGAGATTCGAAGGCCACCATGGCTTCGCCTGTGGGCATACCTTTTTCATTGTATTTTAAACACACTGAGCCTGGGATCACTTGATAGCCATAAAAGAAATCTAAAATCTCATCAATAGACACAGTGAAGGGCATATTCTGCACTTTAATTACTGTTGGTCCTGGTTTTCCAGAACTAGATCCAAAACCAGGGGGACCACCAATGTGAATTGGGCCAGGGCCAGGGCCAGGCCCAGGCCCAAAGGCTGGTGGCCCACTCAAATGCCCAGGGGCACTTCCAAGACCAGGAGGGCCACTTCCAAAGCCCGGGGGGCCACCTAAACTACCAGGGCCATTTCCAAAATTCTGAGGGCCTCCTCCAAATCCTGGCCCACTTAAGTTATTTGGTCCACCTCCAAAACCTGGAACATCCAGTCCTAGACCAGGCAAACCACTATTTCCAACTGAAGGCATACCAGGCCTAGCATCACCAAAGGCTCCTCCTAATCCTGGAGGAGGGAGTGGTGGCCCAAAGGCATTGGACCCACCAAAATTACCAGGAAAGTTAAATGGAGGCCCATTGTTGGCCTCCTTAGATCCTACAGTCAGGAAGGCATGCTCTTCACCTCCTGCACCAGGCATTCCTGCACCAGGCACTCCTGCACCGGGCACTCCTGCACCAGGCACTCCTGCACCGGGCACGCCTGCACCGGGCACGCCTGCACCGGGCACTCCTGCGCCAGGCACTCCTGTGCCAGGCATTCCTGCACTGGGCATTCCCGCACCAGGCATTCCGGCACTGGGGATTCCCGCACCAGGCATTCCTGCACTGGGCATTCCCGCACTGGGCATTCCCACACTGGGCATTCCTGGAACTGTAGGATTACCTGGCACAGGCATCTTTAACCCTTTTTTTCCTTGGGCAGGGGGATTTTTTTCAATCTCTCTCATATCTTCTAGAGTAACTACATGAACAAAAGCTTCTCTCCCATTAAGTTTTTTACGGTGTAAGCGTTCGGACTTACGTGCATCATCTTCATTTTTAAACTGAACCAATGCCTGTCCTAGACCTTGCCCATTGTTATCAACAAGAACATGTACAGCATTTTCATCCACTGGGATTCCTTCTAGGAACTGAAGAACATCCATCTTGGTAATGCTGAATGGAATATTTGTTATGTGAGCACAGACTTTGGCAGAGCTGACATCCCCCTCCGGATTTAACATCATTTCCCTCTGGTCATAGCTGAAGTTCTGCAGTCTTTTACGAATCATATCTATCTTTTCTAGCATACCTTTCTTAGTAATTGGATGAACTTGAATAAAGCGATTGCCCATGTATTGTTTATGACGACACAGAGCAGCCTTATAGTCAGCCTCATTCCTGAATTCTACGAAGCCTTCACCAGTTGCTTTCCCATTGGGTCCATAAGCAATATAAATACTATCTTCCACAATATCCAACTTTTTAAAAAAATCAATGACATGTTTGTTTTCCGCTTCAAATGGTAGCCCTTTCAAGTAAACACAAAAACCAGCCTCATGTGGTGATCTTGACCTTGACCTTTTCTGCCCACTGGGCGATTTTGACCTGGGAAGCGTCTGAGGAGGGGGATGGGTTTGTCCAGAAGGTCCTATACTTTGCTTAAAAGTGATATGGCCTCCAGCAGCTACCCACTGTCTCTCTGTGGCAGGACTAACTTCCACATAGCGTTGAATCATCAGCATTCTGTTTCGTTTCAAAGCTTCAAATGTATCTTGAGGGGAGAGAAACTTAACCAATCCATTCCCATTATTTCGACCTACATGATCTTTCAACAAATGCACTGCATCAACACGGAGCCCATGGAAAAAATCTCTGACATCATTTTCCATTGCAGAAAAGGGCATTCCATGCACACTGACATATAGATCATCAGGGTTGATGGGAAGTGGTTTCACACTGCTTTGAGAGTTCATCTGGATAGGGTTAACAGGATTCAGTGGACCCAGAAACACAGGGTTCAGGTTATTGTTCAGATTCATAGGTGCTCCAGAGCCATTCATTCCAGCAGGCAGAGGTGCCACAGGTGGCGGGTTCAAGGGTGGCATGCCAGACATGGGTGGCAGTGGGGTCATGGGTGGCACAGAAGGGACTGGGGGAATTGGGGGCACAGGAGGCACTGGAGGCAATGTAGGTACCGGAGGAGGAACTGGTATTGGGGGAATGGACGGCATTGGTGGCAAAGATGGCATCGCTGGGATTGGAGGAATTGGTGGTGGTGGGACTGTGTTCATTGGAGACGCTGTGCTCGGAATGGTTGAGCTAAACGTTGGGCTCCCAAAAGAAGCCCCCATATTTGGAGGAGCCGATCCTATGCTGGCTGTGGAAAATGTCTGTATATTTTTGTTGCTTTCATGAACAGACGTGGCGGCAGTAACTACACTGGGTGAAGGATTATTAAAGTTAGGTACTGTTGTAGGCAAGTTTACCCTGCCACTCATTCCTGAGCTAGGTGGCGGTCCTGATCTACTAGCATTTGCTGGTGGTATATCTAAGTTGGCAGTTTCAAAACGCCTACGACTCAGTTCAATCATATTCTGCATTTCCGTTTTACTACTCAACAAAAGTGTTACTTTTGACCCTTTAATTGTACCACCTGTGCGCATCATACCAAGCCTTGCATCTTCATCAGTGGCAAAAACGATGAAAGCCTCACCCAGTTCACCCCCTACAATATGCACGCCCCCATCAGGGATGGTCAATCCAGAGAAGAAGTGGCGAATGTCCATGGTCCCCGCCACAATTGGGAGACCTTGCAAACGGATGACCACAGCCATGCTGCGCTGAAACCACACACACCTGCAGATGAGAAAAGGCAACGGCCAGGTCAGACTCCTGTTTATCATACCAAGTTTTTAACTAAAAGAATGACCAGCTCCCATATTAGGCCCTCAAATATACCCTCAAACTATCACAAGCAATGTAGGTTTTTTTTTTATTTGAATAGTCTAAAAACTGAACATTATGGGCCATTTACAATGTAAAACCTAGACAATTTCAACTTCCAAAGGCATTAATTCTGTGAACAATTAGAAGTTCAGTGCCATGACTCAAAGTTTCAGGGAAAAAACTACCATAAGAAGTACAATCACCAATAACATCATTCAGACCACTAATTATTCAGTAAGATTTTTTAAAAATGTGTAAGTCAAATCAGGACACAAAGTTGAACAATCTACAGGGGGAAAATATGCAAAGGATGTATCAAAGTTAATATTCAAAAGAGGCTTAGCATTTTCCTTATAAAAATGACAACTCTGTAGAATTATCACGGTCATTTTATAACACTCAGTCTCAGAAGGCAAACAGAAACAGAAAACTGCAATACTAATGAATTACAAATAATACTTAACAATAAAGTAGACTCAAGTCTCAAAAAAAACCGGATTCCATATTTCAACCTAAAACTCTTCAATCTGCATTACAACTCTATTTAAGGAAAACTATATATGGAATTACTTATTACAAAGTTAACACGTACAAAGAATCCAAAGTAAATACTGAATAAAATAGCCAATATCTTAGTTATCTATATTCATCACTCCAAAAAGTAGAACCTGGTTGCAGTGCCATTCACCACAGCTGTTTTAATTTAAACTCAGATCCAATGACTCATTTCCAAACTCACCATAAAATAATAACAATAACACACACACACACACACACACACACACACACTCCCCCAAAAGTCTTGTTTTCTCCAAAGAAGGATGATAATGAAAAAAGGGTATTTTCTCGTTTTTGCATTTGTTTTAAAAAGAACTAGGGTATGAACTTTTATTCAGTGACTTCTATAGTCTCTACTCAACATAACTCCTGTGGAATTTCTGGGAGCTCACTGCTGTCCTTAAATAATGTCCCATTCTGAACTCTTTCTTTTGGAGACGTTTCTTCCAGATTTAAGTAAAATTTCAGTATTTCAGTTCTTATGGCTTCCAAGAGCAAATTCAAGGGAAGCCCTTTGTAAAGCGGTATAAAATGAATTTTTGGGACTGGAAAAAGTATTAATTTGAAATTTATGTGATCAACAACATAGGGTGTTTTCCAAGCCATCTTATAAATCAACATTTAAATATGAACCTATTAAACTAGTTCTGTGACTTCAGAAAATTTATATGATTTGAACTTTGGTTTTACCGCTTCTCAAACAGGAACATGAAAAGAGCAAAGTTTCCTGCTGAAAGCGCTAAGAATCCTATAACCCCATGAAAGCAGTTTTTCAGTGTCAAATATTATGTGACTATTAATTTGATACAACAATACCTGTAATTTTATCTCAACTATTATGACTGCTGTACAGAGAACAGAAATATATTGTTTGGCTTCGACAGTTTTCTCACACACATACACAAAAATAAAAGCTACTTTCAAATTTAATTCAAAAAGATGGACTGGCAAACAGAAAATGCTCTTTGAGGGACCATTATAAAACACTAGAAATTTGGGGGAGAAGGGAAGCTTTTCATTTTTGGTTTGCAAGAGTCAACAAGAAAAATAAATACTAAAAAAACTCAAAAACTCAACAAACTATTTTCTTCGTATTTACTACTATTTAGCAGCCTATAGAGAAGCTCATCAAGAAGATTTCAAGACATTAAATCAAATTCTCATTCCCTACTGTCTGTAGCATACTGGCTACATGCAAAATTAAGACAGCATTCCTGTTCAACTTCAAAAAATGCTTTATCACTTAATCACATCTTGGGTAAGTAATCTAGGCACCCAAAACGACTTGAGAGACAGAAAGATGTTAGTTTGCACTGGGACACTAAAATGGGAATTTGATATAGTCCCAAGAACACAAAAATTAAACACAGGGCTAAAGTGACATACACAGTAATTCTTCAAAAACCATCTGCTACTAAGAGAAGGGCTTTAGTTAAAGTCTGCACAAGGTACATATGAAAACATGATACTGAAAAATCTGCCCAGATTACCAGTTAGAAAAGGGCTGAGAATTAAACCAAAAGAACACATGAATTATTCATAAAGCAATCTAAAGAGAAAAACAGTTTTTAGGTTCTGAAAAAATATGAAGTTAGATCTGCTATTCTTCTAAGTGCCTGTTTGACTGGTAAGTCATTTCAACTATCTTGAGCCTACCTTTGTTATTTAACAAGAGGGTTAGAGTCCATCACTTAATTCCATCTAAAGTCAAAATAGATACTCTAAAACATAGGACCCATTATCTACACATTTACCTCTAAGGAATATTAAAAAACCATACCAATAACAAGCACCTACATTTGCAATTAGCCTGAATGCTACACTGAGGGGGAAAAAAAAAACAAAACAGCCTACTGCCTAATAATCAGCAATTCAGCAAAAGAAATGCATCCATAAAAAACTGAACCCCGAAGAAAGCAACAACTGTTCAAGGCACCCAGTCCACCCCATCCCCCAGAAAAGACTTTAAAAAAAGAAAGAAAGAAAGAAAATCCCCCATAATTCAGTTACTACACATATTTTCATGTTACTAAATAAGCTGTCTCATTTTATTTTGTATAAAAACAAACCTTCTATTCAAAATCTCTTACCTGATAAAACAAGAGATGTATTTTCTTAACAAGAAGTAGAGGCCAAGTCAATCCTGTGGGCAACCAATTAAAACCAACTTTTAGACTGCAATAGAGAATAAACGGAGGCAAAAATCAATGCAGGAAACACAAAACAACACGCACAGGCCACACTGAACTGTACATTATGAAGGCGAGTCTGAAACCACCAGAGTACTTCATTAGAATGCATATTAAAAAAAGACAGAGAAAGAAAGAAAGAAACAAGTGTACCAAAATCCCACACATGCGTTACTTCGTATTGCTTTCAAACTTGGTATCTCTCAAAACATTATATATTTACATACATCAAGAATGTGCCATAAATTAGTCCAAGAATGAATCAATTAAAAACTAAAACAGTCATAAACCTCAGCTTCACAGCTGGTAATTACTTTTATCACTTGATGATTAAACCAGTCCAGAAAATTCCTTAATACAAGTCCAACTACAACCTATTTCCTCAGGTCCCACCAAACACTTGACGAAAAAGCACAAGTTCACACATAAACAGTTCCAAGACAAATGACAAAATCATCAATTCAAGGGTACTTATGGAAATTATTGCAGTTGCTCTTTCAAAATATTTTCCTTTGTACCAAAATAGCATCAAGCATCAAGAAACATAAATGAAGTGACAGTTCAGGCTGTAATGATTAATTCCTACTTAAAACTACTGGGGTTCAAAATCTTAAGGAAAAGTGCTTTTTCTTCTAACACCAAAACTGTTGCAAGAAACTTGTAAAAAAAAAAAAAAATCCCTAAAAATGGCATATTAAGAAGACTTCCCAAAGAAAAATGAGTCACTTATCTCCTACTGGAATTTCTCCCAAATCAGTGAAGTTGTGAACAATTCACAAGCAATATATAAGACCAAATAATTAGGCAACTATATGCAAAAGATCATTTTTGAATTCAGAGAAAGAAAGAAGAAAATCGTCACTGTCAAGTATAAAGATACCAACAGAACACTACTTAGAACGATGCTCATTTTTTAACTTTCAAGTTTGAGATATCACCTGTGAGCTTAATATTCATCACCAAAAAGTAAAACGTATTAAATTCTAGTGTTACTCCAAATTTTTTCTAAAAGACAAGCTAAACATCTAGACAGCTATTCAAATTACTAAAGAGTAAGATTGTTTTGCCACAAAAGCTACATACATATGTCATAAACAAGCCTTTCAAAAGCCCAAAGCACTGTATTAATTTTGTATATGTTGTACAGATCAGTTCTAATTAGGTCTAAAGAGTTTTAAAACTCCTTAAAAGACACACCTAGAAGTTTATCTAACAGGTCACAAAGGGAAACTTGAAATACAAAAAAAGCATGCTTTTAGGTAAAGGCTATGCTCAATGAGGAAGAGCATGAATTCTGCAATATTATTTTCTAAACATTCAAGTTTGACTCTATAACCAACAGAAAACCACAGTATTTAATATTAACATATGATCTGCCACTGGAGATTCCAATTCAAAGGGTCTGGTATGGGGCCAGGATAAGTGCCCTGAAGGGAAACAAACAGGTTCCTCAGCCTCTTCCCTTCCACACCCAAGAAGACTCCAAATGTCCATCTGGATAGGAGCAAGTTTAGAGTCAGCTAGTTACGCCCAAAGGGAACAACATTAGACCTACTATCAAAAATTTCTAAAGGGTTCCCAGAAGTCACTGTAACAAGAAGGAAGTCTCATGTCACAAGAAAAAGTTTAAGTTCCAGCTGAATTCGGCAAATGCCTCATTCAAATTTTACGTTGTTCAATTTAAAGTAAAAAAATCAATCCATGGGCGCCTGGATGGGTTCAAGCCTCTCTGCCTTCCGCTCAGGTCATCCCAGGATCCTGGGATCTAGCCCCTCATTTGGCTCTCTGCTCCGCGGGGAACCTGCTCCCCCCTCCAACCCCCGCCCCTGCCGCAACCCTCCCCCTGCCTCTCTGCCTTCTTGTGATCTGTCAAATAAATAAAATCTTAAAAAAAAAAAAAATCAATCTAGGAGTAAATTCATGAATCTTATCTATTTAAGCAAAGGGGAAGGCCCACATCAACCCATACCAAAGAAAAGTACCCAGAAACTTCAGGCTTGAAGCTAAAACTTCACAACTCTTGGTGTTACACTTCTTCCTTCATGTGGACAAAATAAATAGAAACTGAGACTGAAGAAGTACTTTTGTTCTCACACCGCCTCCCCCCTCCCGCTTTGTAAAGAGCACAATAATTTAATAGAGGCACCACTGTTCTCCAGGAACTACTCATTCCTATGTTCTAAGTGTCAGCTAGCAACAGAATGCAGGACCCCAAAATGAAAATTCCACTCCAACCACCTAAGACTTGGTGAATTTTAGTTAGAAGGATAAGACAACCAATTGTATGCAACAAAACATCTAACACACATTTTACCTATTTATAAAGTATAAAGGTACAAAGGAGAAAATGGGCCTGATTTGCCACTGAATATATATCAGAAGATCTAAAACAAGAAGATTGCTCTAGTATACTTTTCCACTTCGTTAGGAATTAGTCCTAACATAGTGGCTTTGCTTCAGCTTTAGAAATACCACATACATGAACAAATTGCAAATATCTGCTATGAACATTTCGCATATTATCATGACACAACGTATATTCTTATTTACTAGTCATTTCAATCACTTGGAATTTCAGAGTAAAATGTCCGACAACAATCCTCTTTTATCAGAAAGCCAAAGCACAAACCAGTTGAACTTAACCGTTTCACTCTTCATCTGGTGATAAACATCAAAAAGTGAATTTTAACTTTGTTCAGTCGTCAGTCTTTAATCAACAGTAACCAGGGTACAGCAGAGCTAAGTTCTTTAGATTCAAAATACAAAACCAGCACCCCTCAAATGTTCACCCTCAGAGATGAGCAACAGAGAACCAATTATAATGGGCACAAAGCTATAAGCCGCATAATCACATTATAGAAAAAAACCACACCTTCATCTGCATGATTTTGTCCCCATCCCCAAATGAATCACATTTCAGATTCTGGGATCATTCTTAATGAAACAATGCTTCTGACACAGAGGGACATGAATCCTTTAGACAGCTCGTTATTTCACTTCCCCATTAAGCTCCAGAAAGTTCTCAAAAGTGGCAAGCCAAAAGACATTGCTAAATAAGATATATATATTCCTCCTGCCAAAAAGACTATAATATTAAATTATTTTTCAAACCCTCCCCACAAATGCCAACAAATATGTTCATTGTCTTGACTTAAAAGCAACAGTATCACTTCTAACCTAGCCAACCACATTCACCCTCACTGTTGGTCTTAAAACTTAAAAGGTGGCCAGAAACTTAATGAAATAAACTCGTTGCAAACCAGAAGGCTTATGAGTGGTGGTAGTAAAATCTGATAAACTATAAATCAGATGAGGTTATTTTTCTGCTTAATTCTAAACATTTAACAACATTCATTTATACCACGAACATTTATTAAGCACTTGTGGCAGGAACAGGAGATATAAGAATGGACAACAGTCCTTAGATTTTAGGGAGAGGTATCTAAGAGCATCTTTTGTGCAATTACTGACACTTAGAAATTCTTTCTACAATATCTGCAGAAGAAAATACTCATCTAAACCAAAAGATGGAGTAGCTCTCTACAAAATGGAATAAAAACGTTATGAACATGGTCACTGGATTCCAGCACCTGGAACACACTGGTCCACAAAATCGAGTTTCACATTTAAAAATTGTACCAACAACACCCAAACTCTCAATATGCAATCATCAAAACATTTGGCATGTCACAAGAAAGTGAAAGAAGCCAGAAGTATGCTGATATTAGCACATAACAATAGGTTCCAAGGAACAACCAAAATGGTTTCTAAAGCTTCACATTTTCACCTAACAGATATGAACTTAAGAAAAACACAAATTATGCATTACAACCCATAAACAAAATAAATATTTAATTGTGCTTATAAAGATGATATAAAATGCATTCCCTGTTTGTCAAAAAATCTTCCAGGAATGTTACTGAGCACATCCTCAACCTTTATATAAACACGCCAAACATTTCATTTTCTTAAAAAATTACCATAAAATTATTTTAACCACCTGTAACAGTTCTTCCCAACTTTTTAACATCCTTGGAAAATGCCTGAAACACAATTACTTCCCACTATCCGGCCAAAACCACCAAAGCTCAAAAATGAGTACAACCAGTCTTGTATTACATTTCTATAAAACAAAACAAACAAAATCAGCCCGTATGTCCACACTTGTAGGACATTTCTGAACTGCAAATGCTCTGAAATATATTAACAATACAAGCTATGTAACAAAGTCCAATGCAATTCATTTTACTAATACTGGATTTAACAAAAACTACACGATTTTAAACCATTCAAGCAAAAAGCTCTAAGAATACTCCAGTTACAAGTTCCTCCTTCAACAATCTCTCAGTTGCAATTACATTTTTTTCTCAGGTTATACTGGCTGGAATTACACTTTTCTTGAATAATACAGAATAGTTCCTGACAACTGCCACAATTTACATTAAATCATCTCCGGAAATTCAGGAGTCGAGGTCAGTTTCAGAGTCCAGAAACTTCTACGGAGCCTGCAAGTCAGGGTACAAAACTCCCAGCATGTTTTGTGCTGAATAACGCAGTTACCTTCACCGAAGCCGTTGTGATGTTTCACTATAAAGTACACATTACGGGCACACATGAAGTCCATGCAATTACAACCTGGCAGCTAAGCCTCCTACACTGGCGTCCATCCCCGACACTAATCTGTAGATTCTCAAAGCCCCACCCACCTATTTCACGTGGCTGCCAGCTAAAACCTCCAGCCTCCACTAAAGAAACTCAATTCACTCATCCAAAGCACCCTCCTCCACCTCCTATTGGGCCTGCTCCTCTTCCAGTGCTGGAGGCTCTCTCCCAAGGAATATGTAAAAATGGTGCTCTTTGCAGCCCCTTCCCTGCTTGGGGTTCAAGGGCCTGGCATCTTACTACAATTCTTAGAGGTCTGGGAGGCGTACTCACCCCCACTTTCTCGCTACAGAGGCCGGCTTCTCAAATCGCCGACACCCTCGAAGGTAAGCCCCGCCCAACGCGGAGCCTTGGGAGCATTTCCCTGCAACCCCGTCCACCTTCAGGCCACGACGGCGACCAGCTCTAAGATTTCCTTGCTAGACTCAGAGGAGAGCACCGACTGCAGCTTCTTCCCCACAGGTGTGTCTAGACTCTAGTTCCCTTTTCCTGTTAGGCCTCCTTTCCACCTCAGAGGGAGTGTCCTCACTACGTTTAATCTCCTCACTACTGGGCACAGAGATGCAGTTAGAATCCGTCCCTTTTAGGAAGCCAAGAAAATATCGCTCATTCGGGATGTAGGTGTGCTTTTACTGCAATCCCCGTTAATTCGCAGACCGCTGGGCCACCCAACTGTGGCCTCCTCCCTCTCAGACCACGGGGGCGTCCTCCCTATGGCCTCGTCCCCACTTCGGTATGCAGGCTCATCCTCTCCTGCGTCCTTCCTGCATCCTCTCAGGCTTCAAAGGCGCAAGCGGCTCCCCAGGCCCTCCCCACCGCAGCCAAGCTGCGACCCTTTTGTGTGGGGCGCTCGCTGCGGCGGGCTCGGAGGCCTCCGAAGGCCCCGCCCCGGGCCACCAAGGGGCGGCTCGAGCCCCGCACAGCCCCGCCCGTTCCGGGCTGCAGAAGTCTTACCGGGGAGAGCTGCGCGGCACCCGAACCCAGACCCGAGTTACCCCCCGCGCGAGTGCCTCCGCCCCGCGGCCGACAGCCCCAGCCCGAACGGCTTCCCGGAGCCCACTGCAGCCACCACCTCTTTCGCCGCTTCACAAAATGGCCGCCAGCCCGCTCTGCAGCTCCGCGTTCCAAAAGGGGAGGGACGGAATGGAGACGTCAGGGGGCGGGGCGGCGCAAGCGCGCTAAGGTTCTGAGCAATCTCCCGGAAGTTGCGGGTGTTTGTAGCGAGAGGAACTTTGAGTCTGTGAGTACGACGATTTGTGCACTAACCCCGCCTAACGGGAGTGACGCTGTGGGGTGGGTTGGGTTAAGAGTGCCTGGCTCTGCCCCTCGCTGCGGGACTTTGTGCAAATTAATTCTCTTCCCTGATCCTCCGAGGAGGGGAAGAAGTAGTGCTTTCCTCGCGTGTTTGCTTTGAGGATGAAATGGACCACAAAGTATTACCTAGTACTGTTGATGATGCCCTGGCAGAAGAACCCAAACCTGTTTGTTTGTTTTTTTCCCATTTAAAATTTTCAATCCAGGGAGCCTTACCGGCCAGTCCTCATTAACCCCATCCACGGTTGCCCGTTAGTATTATTTTATTATAGAAAAAATAATTCTCATGCTGCGTTGGTCCTAGCCTCCCAAATTCCACTGCCCCTGCCTAAACTGTTATCGTGATTGAAGCCGCTATAGAAACGTAAAGATGGATAGAAATTAAGATGGACACACTAATGCTTCAGCAAGACTTTTTTTTTTTTTTTTTTAGATTTTATTTATCTGTTTGACAGAGAGAAAGAGATCACAAGTAGGCAGAGGCAGGCAGAGAGAGAGGGGGACGCGGGCCCCCCGCTGAGCAGAGAGCCTGATGCGGGGCTGGATCCCAGGCCCCTGAGATCACAGTCCCAGCCTAAGGCAGAGGCTCAACCCACCAAGCCACCCAGGCGCCCCCAAGACTGACTTTAAACTGAACAATTTTCCCCCTCTCTTACTGATTCTTTTTTTTTTTTAAAGATCTTATTTATTTATTTGACAGAGATCACAAGTAGGCAGAGAGGCAGGCAGAGAGGGGGCGTGGGGGGGGGTGAAGCAGGCTCCCTGCTGAGATCCCAGGGGCTGGATCCCAGGACTCTGGGACCATGACCTGAGCCTAAGGCAGAGGCTTTAACCCACTGAGCCACCCAAGCGCCCCTCTCTTACTGATTCTTAAAGCTTCTCTTTTCCCTTCACTTGTTTTTCTGTAGAACCCTTTGTTCCGGGAACTCTGTGTCAATGTTGACATCTTGCTTACCTCAAAGTATACTTAGGAAGGAGACTCAGATGGCCATTGCCAGGGCTAATCATGAAACAACTTTGAAGACATAACCAATAGGACTGGCAGTACTAACAGATTCCTATCCAAACCTCCCAGACCCTGTATTTTCCTTAAAACCACTCAGCCTTTTACCCAGAGCGGGTCTGCGGTTTTGAAGGCATTAGCCTGCTGCAGCCTCTTTTGCCTGGAAGTAATAAAACTGTCTTTCCTCTTTACCCCAAAACACTGTATTTGTGTTACATTTCAGCTCTGGAGCACAGAGCCCAGTTTTCAACAGCATGACTATCACCAATACTGAACTAATCTTCCAAATCAGAAAGTGAGGAGTCTACTGGGCAAGAAAATCTGGGACTAAGTTCCCACAATTCCAACAAGTTTTGGGGAAGATTTGTGTGGCAGACTTGCCTGGTACTAGCCCAGTATACCAAAACCAGCAAACTAGAAAACTAGGACACCTTTTTATTTTTTATTTTATTATTTTTCAAGGATTTATTTATTTATTTATTAAGATTTTACTTATTTGTTTGACAGAGAGAGAGTGCATAAGAGGACAGAGTGGCAGGCAGAGGGAGAGATAGAAACAGGCTCCCCGCCAAGCAAGGAGCCTAATGCGAGACTCGATCCCAGGGCCTTGGGACCACGACCTGAGCTGAAGGTAGCTGTAACCAACTGAGCCACCCAGAGGTCCCTAGGCCACCTTTTAAAACAGAACCTATACTTTGTTATATATACCCTTTGCAGGTATAGTAGAGTCCATTGAAAACAAAACCTACATGCAATGTTGTATTGGGATTGGCTCCTGGAATAGAAAAGGGGCATTAGTGAGAAAACTGGTGAAATCTGAATAAAATCTGAAGTTTAGTTAATACTAATGTACAGATGTTACTCTCTTAATTTTGACAAATATACCATGTAAGTTTTATATTAGATGTTAAAATTAGAGGAAATTGGGTGATGGACATCTGACTCTGAACTATCTTTGCAAACTTTCTCTAAATCTAAAATTATTCAAAATAAAAATTCTTTTTAAAAAACCTTCTTTCTGGGCACCTGGGTGTCTCAGTCATAAAGCATCTGCCTTCAGCTCAGGCTCAGGTCATGGTCCAAGGGTCCTGGGATGCAGCCAGTGACCGGCTCCCTGCTCAGCAGGAAGCCTGCTTCTCCTCACACTCTCCCTACTTGTGTTCCCTCTCCAGATGTCTCTCTCTCTCTCTCAAATAAATAAAATCTTAAAATAAAATAAAAACCTCCTCCTCCTGTCCATCTGCATTTACCATATTGCTAGCTAGTAGCTTTCAAAATTTTTTACCATCACTCATATAATACATTTGCAACCAGGTATACACATTTAAATATATAATCAAAATAAAATGGTTAAGGGGTGCCTGGCTGGTTCAGTGGATGGAACACACAACTCTTAATCTCAGAGTTGTAGGTTGGAACCCCATATGGATGTAGAGATAACTTAAAAATAATTAAATAAGGGGTGCCTGGGTGTCTCAGTGGGTTAAGCAACTGACTCTTGATCTCAGCAGGTCTTGATCTCAAGGTCAGGGATTCAGGCCCCACATTGAGCTCCACAATGGGTGTACAGCCTACTCATAAATAAATAAATAAAATCTTTAAAAAACAAAATAAAATACTTAAAACATGTGTGATATACTCTAATGTATTCTTTCTCTTGCTTTTTTTTTGTTCTGGTAACTATTCACCTACAGTGTCATACCCACAAATGGAAAAACTACTCTAGCTATATTAGCCTATTGGTTTCTCAAACATATCATGCTTTTTTTTTTTTTTTTTTTAAAGATTTTATTTATTTATTTGAGAGAGAGGCAGTGAGAGAGCATGAGCAAGGAGAAGGTCAGAGGGAGAAGCAGACTTCCCATGGAGCTGGGAGCCTGATGCGGGACTCGATCCCGGGTCTCCGGGATCATGACCTGAGCCGAAGGCAGTCGTCCAACCAACTGAGCCACCCAGGCGTCCCTCATGCTTTTTTTTTAACCTCAGGCCCTTTATTCTTCCAGCTCCTTTTCATTTCTCATTCATCTCTACCTCTTTCCATGGCTGGAAATCACATTTTTAAAAAATTTTATTTATTTGACAGAGAGAAAGAGAGAGGGAGAGAGAGAGAGTGTGTTAGCATAAGCAGGGGAAGTGGCAGGCAGAAGAAGAAGCAGACTCCCAGTGGAGCAAGGAGCCCGATGAGGGGCTTGATCCCAGGACCCGGGGACTATGACCCAAGCCGAAGGCAGATGCTTAACCGATTAAGCCACCCAGGTGCCCCTGAAAATCACGTTTTTGCTTACGTAACATCTCCTTCAAAAGTCACCTACAAGGTGCTTGGGTGGCTCAGTTGGTTAAGCAACTGCTTTCAGCTCAGGTCATGATCTCGGAGTCCTGGGATCAAGTCCGGAATCGGGCTCCCAGCTCCATGGGGAGTCCACTTCTCCCTCTGACCTTCTCAGCTCTCATGTTCTCACTCTCAAATGAATAAATAAAACCTTTTTAAAAAATAAAAATAAATAAAAATTTTAAAAGTCATCTACAGGGGGCGCCTGGATGGCTCAGTGGGTTAAAGCCTCTGCCTTCAGTTCAGGTCATGATCCAAGGGTCCTGGGATCGAGCCCCGCATCAGGCTCTCTGCTCAGCAGGAAGCCTGCTTCCTCCTCTCTCTCTCTCTCTGCCTGCCTCTCTGCCTCCTTGTGATCTCTGTCTGTCAAATAAATAAATAAAATCTTAAAAAAAAAAAAAGTCATCTACAGGAATAAAGTGGAGTGTAGTTTGCTCCTGGTTCCCAAGGACAGGTTAAAATTTTCTCTGAGATTTTTATAAAGTCACAAATTAGGGACGCCTGGGTGGCTCAGTTGGTTGAGCAGCTGCCTTCAGCTCAGGTCATGATCCCAGCGTCCTGGGATCGAGTCCCACGTCGGGCTCCTTGCTCGGCAGGGAGCCTGCTTCTCCCTCTGCCTGCCACTCTGTCTGCCTGTGCTTGCTCACTCTCTCTCCCTCTCTCTCTGACAAATAAATAAATAAAATCTTTAAAAAATAAAAAATAAATAAAAAAATAAAGTCACAAATTAAATAGAGGAAGGTGATTTTATTTCTCTAATCTGCAAATTAACAATTTTTAAAAAGAAACATAAATTATTAGAATAGTGGGTGGAGTCATAGATATTTCTAGCTCCATTTGGTCAAAAAAAATGAAGGGGGACAAGAACAGGAGATAAGCCTTCTAAGAAACTTGCTTCAGTCTATAATCAACATGAAGAGGTGGATTGTGGAGACAAAAAAAGAAATTAAATAGTAGATTATGCTTGTTCCTGAAAGAATCAGTCTTGCTAAGCAGTAGTAATAATTCAAATGTCCACATAAAGCACTGAGGTCTCTGAACAAAGAACCTTCTTCCAGTTGCTCTGGCTCTCCACACCAAGAACATCCATTCACCGTAAGACGAGAGGACTCCTAGAGAGAAATGGTGAGGGTTCCCCACCAAAGGAGCTGAGGCTCAGGAAAGATACTTTGTGTTTCTATTTTGGGTCGATGGTGGGCTGATGCTGAAGTCAACTGGGTTATAGCAATTCTGGTTTGAACATGAAACACCCACTGGGCATAACAAGGTACCCAGATGTGCATGGGTTGGTGAGGCAGGAGGAAGCAAGGTTGGCACAAAGTCAGAGGCCCAGCCCATTCTTCTAGTGTTGGGTCCACTTGATGCTCTTGAGGTCAATGCCATCCTGCACCATCTCCCAGAGAGGGCTGCCAAAGAAAAGAGACATTGGGTGAGTAAGGGCTTAGATAGGAAACAACTGACATTGCTCTCTGACCCTTGAGTCCTGAATTATCTCCATCTGTTCTTCTCGCTCCATTTTCTTGCCCTGAAAGACACAACATGGTGGTTAGCGGGTCTTTCCCAACTCTCTCTCTCTCTCTTTTTTAAAAGATTTTATTTATTTATTTATTTGAGAGAGAGAAAGAGAGCACGAGCAGGGGGGAGAGGGAGAGGGAGAAGCAGACTTCCTGCTGAGCAGGAAGCCTGATGTGGGACTCGATCCCAGGACCCTAGGATCGTGACCTGAGCTAAAGTCAAATGCTTGACCAACTGAGCCACCCAGGTGCCCTCCCAGCTCTCTTTGAACACTTGTCAGCTCTAGCCTCTCCATAGCTGCCAACAAACAATAACTGAGTACCCCAGGCTCAGCTCCAGTGGGGCCAAGCCAGTGGCATAAGGTTGTGGTTATATTCAAGAAGCTCTCATCCCATTCGTGAGAGACTATGGACACATTTTCCCTAGTGAAACCAAGACCATTGGAACTGTGTAAGCAGCAAGTTTCAGCCTCTACTCATCCCCATCACACATGAACCACTTTCAACACTTCTCTCTGGTTTTTGCTCTACTTCTGTTCCCTCTCTCGCTGTGTCTCTCTCTGTCAAATAAATAAATAAATAAAATCTTAAAAAAAGAATCCTGAATAAAACGATGACCTATCTCTAAAGGTTGAAGGGGTAAGCTATGGAAGTAAAGCTGCTGATAGTACTTTGTAAGCCTAAAGCCACAATGAATGTCTGTGAATAAGATCATCACCAGGGAACACAAGCAGGGGGAGTGGGAGAGGGAGAAGCAGGCCTCCTGCCGAGCAGGGAGCCGGATGTTGGACTTGATCCCAGAGCCCAGGGATCATGACCTGAACCAAAGGCAGACACTTAAATGAACCACCCAGGCGCCCCGGGATTCTTTTGTTGTTTTTTTTTAAAGATTTTTATTTATTTATTTGACAGACAGAGATCACAAGTAGGCAGAGAGGCAGACAGAGAGGGGGGAGGAAGCAGGCTCTGTGCTGAGCAGAGAGCTCGATGTGGGTGTCGATCCAAGGACCCTGAGATCACGACCTGAGCTGAAGGCAGAGGCTTTAACCCACCAAGCCACCCAGGTGCCCCATCGTCCCGGGATTCTTAATTTGGGTTCTGTGGCTCAACGTTAGGAGATATATGATAGCCCTGAAATTGTATTCTAAATATTGTGTTGTTTTGCTTTTTAAATTTTTTTTGAAAGCAAGTTCATAGTTTTCATCAAATTCTCAAAAAGTTGGGAACTATTAAGAGTGCTCTTTGTAAAGGTGCTTTATAAACAAGGTCAAGAGATGCTTTGTCAGCTGCTGCCACCAAGGCTTCCGGTAGTAGCTGTAGAGCTCCACTTCTTCCTGGGGACATTGAGACCTCTGGAGTTTTTCAGAGTCTGGTTCCATTCTGCTTAAATTCAACTTCCCAGTGTCTAGTTGTATTGCTTAAATATCTATAGGTTGCTTAGTTTCCTTAGGCAAGTAGCCAAGATGATCCACTACCAGGCTTTGTGGAACTTTTATTTATTTATTTATTTAGTATAAATAAATATTTATACCCATACCAAATGTGGGGCTTGAACTCACTGCCCCGATATCAAGAATCACATGCTCTACCAAATACGCCAGCCAGGGGCCCCAACTCTGTAGAACTTCTAAGTCCTAAAATCCAAGTATTCTCAAAGGCTGGTTTCTGGTAGGGTGAACACATAGCCTGAGGACAAGAGAGGAGCCAGCATTACAATCTCTTTCAAAGGCTCTCGCTACATAGCGCATACCTCATTTCTCGAAGACGCTTCACATGGTGAATGCACTTCTCCACTGTGTAGTCCACTTCCTCCTCTGTAGTGAAACGGCCAATGCCAAACCTGAAAAAAGGCACAAGAGAAGAGCTCTGCATCTGCACTCTGGCACCAGGGTAAATTCATTCAGCAGATACTCAATGAGGATCTATTCCACAAAAGACATGGAAAGAACAAAGCCAGAGTTTCTCAGAGCGCGGGTCTGTGGATCACCCACATTAGTGTCACCACAGTTTTCTTTCTTTCTTTCTTTCTTTTTTTTTTTTTAATTATTTGAGAGAGAGAGAGGATGAGAGAGAGAGCATAAGGCAGGGGAAGGTCAGAGAGAGAAGCAAACTCCCTGCCGAGCAGCGAGCCCGAAGTGGGACTCAGTCCCTGGACTCAATGGTCATGACATGAGCTGAAAGCAGTCGCTTAACCAACTGGGCCACCCACGCGCCCACCAGAGAAGTTTTTCTCCTCCATTCCTAGTGAATCAGAATCTCTGAGTGTGGGACTCAGAAATCTTCACAAACTTCCCAAGTGATACTCAATGAAGTCTGAGAACCGCTGCTCTAGCAATTTTCAAGAAGAATCATGAAGGGATAAGGAAAACAAGTCTGAGGAGACTATAATAGGAGATGAATAACACAAAAGAGGATGCTTTTCATAAATGTTGCCTCTCAGCTGACTGACCTGATAGAAGAGTGAGCTAAATCCTCATCAGTGCCAATTGCTCGGAGGACATAAGAGGGCTCCAGGGATGCAGAGGTGCAGGCACTGAGGAGAAAAACAAGGAGCCTTGCTCAGTTCATCATCAATGTCTGCTTTTAGCCACAAACCTCTTGATCCCACCCTCAAGTCCCTGAAGTCATTACATGGAGATAAAAGAGACCTTCTCATCTGGTAGAGCTAAAGGGCCTGAGGCTGCCTCCATTTTCTGGAATGTGAACCTACCTCCTCTGGCCCTTGTGGAGGATATCCTCCTTGAGCAAGGACATTACCAAAGCATGACAAAACATGACAGCACATGAGCTGGGTCTGACCACCAGAAGCAGCGGAGAACCAAGTGCTCACTCCCCTATGATTGAACACACCATCAGTACCAGCCTAGAAGGCAGCTAAACCCTAGGTGGCCTTTCGAGCATCCTTCAGTTCTGGAGGTCTGCAATGGAACTGCTAGTGTAACACAGAACAGATGCATGCATCTCCTGGAGCCACAAAAGGCACAAAAATTCTACCCCAAGAAGCCCTCTTACAGTGGCAAACTTCAGCCAGTGGCAAGGCAGCTAAAAAATCAGCGCTTATAAAATACCTCTACTTAACCAAGAGCTCTTGTGCCTGTCATCTCCACACTAGGGAGCGTAATAATCTGTTATACCACTTAAGAGGCCAGGCTAATGAGCCCTGTCATAGTTCTGGTCTACCTAGTCCAACTCACCTCCCTGAGGATAAGGCGACATCCTTGAGTGCCATCAGCAGACTCTCCCCCTCCACATATGCAAAGGAGAGGTTGATACAGCCTGGAGAGAGAATTACTATGAAAGGAGGTTCAAAGTCTCAGACTCTTCCAGAATGGGGATAGAAAGGGTATGTCCATACCTGGGTAATGGTGCTCAGGGTCCCCATTCATCACCACATCTGGAAGGCTCTTCATTATCTTCTGTGTGAGCCGCTCTGCTAACTTGGAGATCCGCTTATGGTCATACTGAGGAGCAGGGAATGGAAGACTAAGCATAGTGACCAATAACAGCTCAGAAGCACACAAGATGAGGAGTCCTCTCCCTGTGCTCAGAAGTGATTGGGCATCAGACCCACCTATCAGCCTGTATTACCCATGGAGACCACTGTATCCTCAGCACAGAGCACAGCACCTGGCATGCAAAGCTGCCCCATAACTGGACTCATGGTTCCAATAAGCCAGAAATAAATGAGCTGATAACTACTAAAAGGACCCAGATTTTGGAGCCCATAACACCTCCCTCAGAGCAAGATGCCAGCAGCCCTGAGACAAGGATGGATTTTCTAAATCTCCTCTTCCGGCAGAGGTCTGACTCAGTTGTGCTGAGAAGCTTCTAATGGGAGACCCAGCACAGGGGAAGAAGTTGAGGAAGGGAACTGCTCTCCCCATACCTCCATCTCTTGCTGTGCCACCTCACATGCGGCCCCCAGCCCCACCACCAAGGGTGTGGGCACTGTCCCAGACCGCATACCCCGCTCCTGCCCCCCTCCACTCTGCAGGGCCTCCACACGCACACGGGGCCGGCGGCGAATGTAGATGGCACCAACCCCTGGGAAACAAAGTTTGTTACAAAAGAGAAAAAAAGAAAAACACAGGTGAAACAAACTATCACTTTCAAAAGGGGTCAAAATATTCTTTCAACTTTTCTGTAAGCTTGAAACTTTTCTAAATTAAAAAAAATGGAGGAAAGGGAGAAACAGCAGTAAAAGCATAATATTTTAAAAAATTATTTACCATCAGGAAGGTAAATACTAAGAGTAATGACCACATGGTTTAAAGTAGCTCATATGCATGTCTGAAATGAGATCATGCAATTTATCATTATTCTTAAGAGCGAAATAACCAGAAACAACTCAGATATTCATCATCATGGGCAAATAAATTATGATACAGTCCATACAGAGAAATACAAAGCTGGTGTATACAAGAAAGAGGAAGCACCTTGTGTACTGCTACTGTAAAATCGCCAAGATGCATTGTTAGAAAACTGGTGAAATCTAAATAAAGTCTGTACTTTACATTAAAAAGAAATATATTATTAGGTGAAAAAAGGAAGATGCAGAACAATAAGTATACTAGGGACGCCTGGGTGGCTCAGTTGGTTAAGCGGCTGCCTTCGGCTCAGGTCATGATCCCAGTGTCCTGGGATCGAGTCCCACATCGGGCTCCTTGCTTGGCAGGGAGCCTGCTTCTCCCTCTGCCTCTGCCTGCCACTCTGTCTGCCTGTGCTTGCTCGCTCTCTCTCCCTCTCTCTCTGATGAATAAATAAATTAAAA